>CAMTDV010000537.1:0-47050 GCA_947069175.1 Scalesia atractyloides | reverse complement strand
GCTACCATTTATTAAAATCCCGCCAAAAACTACACGACAAAAAACTCTTATATAAACAAAGATCTTAGAACCAAATTGGTCACACCCAAAAACACAAAAGGCCATATTTCTCTTGCTAAAGCATTCACTTAACACGCCATGGTCACTTGGCATTCCATTTTCACTTAAAAAATGTCATGTTCTCATGCTCACACCCATACACTTTTGTTGAATGAGATGGACAAATCTTCAAGAATACGGCTATAACGACGATGATCTGTCGCTTTGTATGCTCTTTCCTTGAGGAAGGTTTAGATAAGAAGAAGAGACTAATATTAGTGTCAATGCTATTTTGGAGTACATTGTTACAAGATGTAGAGTGGGATGAGGATGAGGATGCATGTGTAAATGTTATCTTGGACATCAAGCGAAAACCCGACTCACAATTACACCCCAATAATAGCATCGACAATATACAACATCGGTCTATGTCTACGCCATCCAAAAGAACCACCCCAAACAACCCAACAACAACATATCATCACAAAACCAAAACACCATATATAACGGATCGATCAACTTTGTCTAGAGCCTGGCGTTTCAGCTGTGTAGGGGGGTTAAGTTCAAGAAGAAGGGACTCATAGCAGTGAAGATTTGGAAAGGAAATTTGATAACAGTGAAGAAGAAGAGACTGATAGCAGTGAAGATTGGGAAAAGGGAATTTGATTAGCATTTTTAGTTTTCTCCTTCTTTCCTAATTTTTTTGGTGTTGTTTTCTGTGGCTTGTTATCTACTTCTCAACTAATAAAGAACTTCTCAAAGATTACTTACAGAAACGCCAAAATGCCAAAAAAGGGCAAAAAAACAAAACGCCAAATTCAAATGTACATGTGAATAGAACACAAAATGAATGCACCCACACGGCGTCGATCTATGTCTCCAACATCCACAAAAGCCACAAAAGCCACTTCACACAATGAACTCATAACGCCATTAATTTGTGACAATTCTTGTAGTTTCAAAAGAAGAAAGAGACTGATGACAATGAAGATTTGGGGAAAAAATTGCATTCGGATTTTTAATTTAATTTTTTTACGCTTCTATTTTTTTCTAGTGTTTGTTATCTAATTTTCCGGTTAAGAAATACATTATTCTTCTGCAAAAAGGGCTTGTAAAACGCTCAGAAGACACAAATGCCAAACTCAAAAAACAATAAGTCCTAGATAATGAAAACACCGAAAAAATTGTTTTAGAATATTACGTTAGATCTAGTTGTTCTTATTAAAACACCATAATTTGAATAATGATAACGCCTCTATTGAGCGGGGTCGGAAAATGACAATCGTACCCCGCGTATCATTTAGGGCCCTGCCAGGTGTTGGGCCGGGATCCGTTCTCACACTTCAAAACGTTTTCTCCAGATCCTGTTTCTATATATATATATATATATATATTATATATATATATATATATATATATATATATTCTGTTTTCTATTAATATTATTAAATAGTAATTCAACTAAATCTACTTTAGATTATTACACTAATATATATGATATTACAAAAAAATATATTAAATAATATTTTTTTCTATATACATGTTATTAAGATAGTAAAAAAATAACTAGAGCAAAAAGACGTCCACAATTTGACCTGAGCATATAAGTTTAATAATATAAATTATATTATTCGGAGATAAAGAATAATTACTAATAAAATATCAAATTATCTTTATCATATTATTCGATAGTCAAATAGGTGAAATACACATGTTTATTCGACCTAAACAATATATGGGTTTATAAAGATAAAACTTTTTTGTTATCAAGTACATTACATTATTTAAACCGTGTAATACACAAGTTTAACATTTTTAATACTTATAATATACTCATTTAGAGTATTTAACCAAATCAATTATTATATACTGGTTTGGTATTGAACTCAACCCTACTATGTAAGATATTTCCACCCTTTATCATCTTGAGTAGTCCCAGGATAACACATTTTGTCCTTTCATTAATTGTTAGAAAGGTATAATAGGTTGTTGAAAATACTTAGATTTATGATTTCTTTTGTTTCTTGATCGGAGTTACCTAAGTGTCTTGTTTTATTTTATTTTTTTACGTTATCTACAACATAGTTATACATTTATCATATCTATAAGTTTCTAGTTTTGCTTTCCTTGAGTAATATTATAATATCTGATTGAATATACGTCAAATATATTATATTATAATATTATTATATCTGATTGATTATACATCAAATCATACTGTATATAATTTAACAAAATAAAATATGGTAGAATATTATAATTTCTTTTAGTTGTGATGAATTATCTATGAGTGTTAGGGATAGCAATGGGTCAATGGTCGGGCATAGGCCAAGTATCGCTAGTTTCTATTTTTTATCTGGTTATAAAATTTGGTTTCATATCCGTTTTATTGTTTATCGGGTATCGAAAATGCCCGATAATGTTGTCAAAATACTCCTTGAGATTTTCATGCATATATATGTTCTATTTTATTTTATAATTTTATGTTTTTAAAATCTCTACTTTAAAAATACCCCTTGGGAAATCCATGCATATACATATTCTATTTTCTTTTATAATTTGTGTTTTGTTTGACTGTTGACCGGGTTTTGGGAGGTGATTATCATCGTTTTGAAGAGAGCTTTTGAGTAGTTACACTACATACTTGTTCTTGGAACCACACTTTGAAACAAGTATATCATCTAACCCATTGAAGAAACCCTAGATCAACTAGACCGGAATCTAAGTAGATCTATGGAATGGGCTCTGTATAAAAAGGTTAACCCTTGGTTTCACGATAGATGATGAATAATACAATACTTCTGCTGATCCTGCAAAACAGAACACCGTTAGCTTGCCACAGGGATAAGGGGGGTTCTCTCCGTGACCACCCTCTTGCGTGAGAATAAGTACAGGTAGTCGGAAGTAAGTATTGTAAGTGAGAGAGTAGTTGAGAGTGAATACATTTCCTTGAACTCCAAGTTACTTATTTATAGCCGGTGTTTGGCGCCAAAAAGAGAGACACTTTAACGGAATCTTTTGCTATTCCGTTAACGTTTGTTGGCAATCCGTTAGTGCACACGGATCGTGAGCTCATTAGCGGTTAGGGAGGTGCCACGTGTCAACATGAGATCACTACATCTTATAAATGTGAGCATGTCATCACCGTGATCTTCCTCAATCGTCCAGATGATGCCATGTGGCAATTGGTTATAACCGAAAGGATGCTTGCACGATTGGGTGTTAATGGCTTCTAGAAGGTTTCACAACGATTATCCATCTATTATTCACCACGTGTACATTCTGTTATAACAGAAAAGATTCATTTGCTTCTGCACCAAGTCAAGGATTTTGCTAAGGGAAAGTGTCTCAGGATTTACTGTTTCCTTGCACGAGAAGCAAGTTAGTTAACTGATCTTCCTTCTTCTCCTTGCTGCTTAGCGCAACGTTTGGTGGATGCTTGCTTTGATATAAATATCTGCGCAAGGTTTGTGCACGAAGCATTATCCAACGAGAATGTTCAAGGTTAATTTTGAACCTTGCGCGAGCCCGCGCAAGGTAGTTAAATGAAGCATTATCAAACGAGAGTGTTCAAGGTTAACTTTTAACCATGCGCGAGCCCGCGCATGGTAGTTAAATGAAGCATTATCAAACGAGAGTGTTCAAGGTTAACTTTGAACCTTGCGCGAGCCCGCGCAAGGTAGTTAAATGAAGCATTATCAAACGAGAATGTTCAAGGTTAACTTTGAACCTTACGTGAGCCCACGCAAGGTAGTTAAATGAAGCATTTATCCAAAGAGTGTTCAAGGTTAACTTTGAACCTTGCGCGAGCCCGCGCAAGGTAGTTAAATGATGCTTTCCTCTCTTGGATATTTGGCGCAGAGTTCTAATAAATCTTATTTTGGCAAGGAAGTCTGAGCGCAGTTTTCTTAGAAGTTACTAATGGGTATGGTTTCCTTGATTGGCGCAAGGTTTTTGGGACCATACCCCTTCAAGTCCCCCCAGTCCAGTGTTGCTCCTATGTAAGAATAAAAAGTAGGTGGAGCACTGGTGGTACTGTTGACAGGCTGTCGACAGTACATGTCTTACCGTATTTAATGCTTTTCAGCGACACTCGCGCGCGTGGGGCGGTTACTGTTCCCCACTCGCCCCTGCGGTTACTTGGGGATACGTGATGGTCGCAAAAGTCGCTGCAGTCAAATCGTGCATTAATTGCGGTTAGTATATAAAGGGATCAACGATCCATTTGCTTCCTCACCAAATCACAACTTGAAAGAAATTTGTGTTCATATCTTCCGGCGATCTTCAAAGTTCTCTAAGTTTTCTTCAAAGTTTTTGTTATGGCCACCGGTGTAAGTTCTGCTGAGATGTCATCGTCAAGTGTGCCACCGTTGAAGTGGTCGAAGAAAGATTTCGATAATCTTGCCACCAACTTTCTCTTTGCTCCGTCTTGGAAGGCATTTTTCTGGTGGCGAATGCCACGGCGGCTGATGCGCCGGCCGGCTACATTACATTATTTTACGACTATTTTGCCGAAGGGAACTTCCGGCTTCCGGTTACCCATTTCTTGCTGGAAATTATCGGTTTTTACAAGATTCACATTTCTCAGTTGAGCCCAATGGGAATGGTGAGGATCCGGCATTTTGAGTTCTGGTCGATGCAGATCGTGCCGTCGGTCGAGAAGTTTAGGGTTTTCTACCAGCTACACTGCTCGTTGGGTTTTTATTCGTTCCAACAGCGTGTGCAAGCCAAACGATTGCTGTTGGTGCCGCCGAAGTCTTACCACGACTGGAAGCAAAAGTTCTTCTTCATCAAGGCGGCGGTGATCCTGATGAAAATGACATTCCGGGCCGGTGATGAGATCGAGTGGGAGACCCTTCCCATACCTGCCGACGAGGTATAGTATCAAGATATTAAAGATGTGCCCAATATTATTTTGCCGGAGAGGGCCCTCATCGCTGCCGGGACGAGTATTTTCTGGAAGAAGGAACGCCTGGAAAAGCCGGTGTATACCGAAGATGGAACTGGTATGTAACCTTTTAACTTCTTAGCAAATCTTTCAATAGATATGTACTGATGTAAAAATGTTTGTTATGTAGCTACGCCTCTCTACTTAGTCTCTTTCAAGAGAGAGAGAGAGGGGGAAAATGGCCGTCGAGCCTCTTGCTGATGGCGAGGAAACTTGGTTCTCGCAAATCTTGGGGAACTTTGAGTTGCCCAAGAAGGAGGATTTGGAGGCGCAACCATCTTCGAAAACTGGTAACTAAGCTCTTACAAAGCCTAAGTTGATATTGCAATATTACTCTTGAACATTTTTTCTAAGTAATATTGCAATATAACTAATGGCGCAACCTTTGCTCAATATGATTGATTATGTAGGTGATTTGCTAAACTTGGGCGTAGGCCCTGATTCGAAGAAGAAGAAGCCAACTGCTGCTGCAGCTGCTGCGCCTCCATCCAACCCAGAGCAAAAACCTAAGCCATTAGCTGCTGCGAAAGCTGAGGGCAAGAAAGGTATGCGTCTCGTATCTGACTCTTGGTGCGATTATGTGGTGGTGTCGGACTCACTGGAGGGTCTTGTGTAACATCCGTCAAATACGGATTTACCAAACCCGCTCCGTTTATTAACCGAACAATCAGTTAAAAATTTCGTTGCGAATTTAATGCCCAAAATAATTTTAAACGATACATAATTAATTATTATATGGGAATATATAATTAGTTTTTGAAAAACTGTTAAAAATAAGAAAATAAAAATAATTTGGCACTGCCGGGTTTCGAACCCGGGTCAGTCGCCGGGTCAAACAACGGACTTAACACTCAACACTTAAACCACTGCGCCACTTGTATTCTTTGTTAATTATTAGAATCATTTAATTCATAACATGTTTTTCCGAATTCAAAACCGGCGCCCAAAATTGCAGTCGTCGGAAATCCCGACTAACTCGCCAAGAATCGACGGTTACTTCAGTTATAGCGTAAACCTTAAACACTACATCGGTTATAACCGACGTCTGAGTCCGCGACACAAGTTATAACCGCCGGAGATTTTCTAACCGATGAATCAAGTCGGAAATTGGACCAAGTTCATCGATAACCTGCCTTATAAATACCCCCTCGAACCTCTACAAACTTTTTCGCTCAAAACCGCACCCTTTCTCGGCGAAAACTCACGCGCCGGAAATCTTCTGCTCATCGCCGGAAAACCAAACCCTCCACTTCTAAGCCTTACTAAACCCCCTGAGCTTATACCGAAGTCACCCACAGCCTTTTCAAGCTTTCTGAAGACTCGCTGCTGCAAGACACACGACGCCGGAATCTGTTGCTGTCGCCGGAGTTTCGCCGGAGAAACAAAGGAGTCCAGTCGGTATACTTTCCGCTTAATCCTTCATTCTTTTTATTTAATCTCGCCTGTAATTAACTAAAAAACGCTAAAGAAACCGATTAAAACATTGAACCAGTCGGACTTCCGATTCTGGTTAAAACTGACGAAGAAGACGAAGTTTATGTAACATATAAGTATAATTAAAATCAAGTTATAACTCGGGTTAGACACACAGTCCAGCGGTGGACTGTGTGCACAATAAACACGTAAACGTCTCGAGTTCGAATCTTATCCCACGCATGCTGCCTTAATAAAAATGTTTTTTTTTGGTTAACCGAACCGGAGTCACGCTGTATATGTTAAGTATAATAATAATCGGAATAATAACCAAGATAGACACACAGTCCAGCGGTGGACTGTGTGTATGTTTAATCACAGGACACGAGTTCGAGTCCGGTCTTCTGCACCGATTCGGATAATTATTAAACTTTTTAAATAAGTCAGAAATGAAAATACTTAGTTTGTATTTAAGTATAATAAAAATCGGTTTATATAACAAGTTAAACACACAGTCCAGCGGTGGACTGTGTGTTAACCTAAACCACAGGTCCCGGGTTCGAGACCTGTGGAGCGCGCCGGTCTGATTCAGTAAAATCGTTTTTAAAAATAAAGGATTTTCTGTTTAATCTAATTAATATATAAATATAATTAAAAACAGAAATATTTCGGGTTAGACACGTAGCTCAGTTGGTAGAGCTGCGTGCACGCGTACGGGAGGTCTCGGGTTCGAGCCTCACCCAGTGCACACTTATACGCATACGAACCGGTCAACGGTCAAGGTCAACGGTCAACGGTCAAAAAAGTCAACTTTTTTTATTATTTTTATTTATTTATTTTAATTAAAAATCAATTAAAAATACTTAAAAATAACATTTTTAAGGTTAGAAAATAGCCTTAAACTCACAAAAATACACCCAACAATCCTACTAAAATGGATTAATGAATCCGTTTACTTACCGAACCATAATGCTATTTATCTAGGTTAATTTCACTCGTGGTTAAAACCACTTCGCGTGCATTCAACATCATCAACCGAACGCACCCACTGTAAGTGAATCTTACAACTCCCCCTTTTTAATTACACGTTTTGGGGTGTGTCATGTGTCACAAAATAATTAACTTGTTTATTTAAACTTGTGCCATACCATATCGTGATCTAAACTTAGATTGTTTATATTGTTGTAATTATGTATTTCATTTTGTCAACTTGTATGAAATTCATTCATTAAGCCCATCAGTTCCTCGTGGGAGACGAGTGAGCAACGCGTGCCTCAAAACCAATCCATTATTGTTCATGTGTGTATTGTTGAGTTTATATTGTTGGTAGTTATGTCTTTCATATTATCATGGTTATGCAATTCATTCATTAGGCCCATCAGTTCCTCGTGAGAGACGAGTTGAGCAACGCGTGCCTCTAAACGATCCTTTATTGTTCATGTGTGTATTGTTTAATATTAAATTGATTTATGAATAAGTTTACATCTATTTTTACTCATGTGTGGTTGTGCACTTTATTTCATAATCAATTAAATAAACTTGTTCAAATGTTTTCCATAGGATTCACTCGCCAACTTTTTGTTGATCCAAAAACCCTTTTACACATGATACAGGTGAACAGGATGAAGCAAGGAAAACATAGGAAATGCCTTAGAAGAGAACAAAGAAGCTTAGATTGATGTTTAGGTCATTGATGTAACTATGATTGTAAATTTCCATTAAATTGTATTAATGAATATGAAACGTTAAAATAAATGTCATGAGCTTTGATGATAACCCAATCATGCCCCGATCACCTTTTCCGTTGCGGGTCGGGGTGTGACAGATTGGTATCAGAGCCATGACTATAGGGATATAGGATAGGTTATTAGACCCTTAGAGCCTATACTATAGTCTGCCTAAATTTTAATTGATTAGGTGGTTACATACAAACTTGTGATATTTATTTGTTTCATATTTGTTTATACTTACAGTCAAACATACATACTTATATACATATTCATTATACATATATCAATGTTCATACATTCAATTCATTTTCATACTCTCATTATTCAAAGATTTTGTTGCAATTTTCAAATCTCATCAAAGTAAGTTCTGCGACGGGCATGTAGTAACTGGAAGGGTACAAGTACCGGTAGTCGGAACGTCCTGTCTAGGTTGGCATTCGTATAAATCCAATATAACGGACCAGTTTGCCTACCTGGGGACTAACGATGAGAGTACGAAGGACCTATTAGGCCAAAGCATGCCACACCAAACGTCGTTCGAACTAACCCACTTTGAGGTGTCACCGTGTCTACACCTGGACACATTCCGAATACCATACGTTGTATACATATTTCTTGATTTTCTTCGGGTTTTAGTGTACGCAACCAGGCTAACACATGCGAACCATATGAAAAACCCGGTATTCATGGGGGCCCACATGATTACGAAGGTGAAGTATGGCGGCATGTAGGGCCTAATGGCGAGCAAAGCCCAAGACATCCTATGGATGTAGTAGATTTATTTTTCTATAATTATTTTATGAATGTTCATTCCTGAATGCGACCCATGATCCCAAAAGCATCCAACTCATACTCTTGACATGTATTCCTTGTAGATGTCTTCTAACCACGCCCATAGGAAGATGAGAGCAGGAAAAGCCCGCGAACGCATGGCTGACCTAATCGCTCAACAAATGGCTGCCGTAATACCCAACATTGTAATCCAAGTACAACAAGCACTTACCGCTAATCCTGTCAATCAAGAAAACCAAAACATTATCAACTCTCCCCCAAATACCACTAAATGCACTTACAAGCATTTCAACTCTTGCGACCCTCCGAAATACAAAGGGACTGAAGGCGTCACCGCTCTCCTCCATTGGTTTGAAGAAATGGAGAACACCTTTCTAAATTGCGATTGCCCCGATGATCGCAAAGTGCGTTATGCTACTGGTCGTTTATATGGAATAGCACTTACTTGGTGGAATACAGAGAAGGCCAAACGAGGTGTTGAAGACGTTATGACTTTAACTTGGAATGAATTGAAGGAAATCATGAACAGACGATTTTGCCCAAGGAGCGAAATCAAGAAATTAGAAGATGAATTTTATTCGTTGAAGCAAAAGGAAGGAGACCACACCACATACAACAAAAGATTCCTCGAGTTACATCAAATGGTTCCCAACATGTTCACTCCCCTCTACCGTTTGATCGAGCACTACATTCGTGGTCTTCCGTCAAAGATTCAAGACTCTGTAATAAGTACCAAGCCTGCAACTTTGGAAGCAGCAATGGAGTTAGCTACAGAGCTCACCGAGAACCGAATCCGGAACAAAGACTTCAAGGAGGAGAAGAAGAAGGATAAAGCATCGACTGAAACCTCCGACTACACCCAAACCGAATCCCTTCTCAACCCAATTCTAAGAGAAAAAGAGACGGGCAACTTTTCGCTGCTATCCAACGAAATCAACCAATTTCACACGCCATACCCATCCAAGCTATCCCAATCACTCAAGTGGCACCCAACTCAACTTACCCAAATAAGAAACCATATCTTGGACCTCACCCTCGATGCAACAACTGTTTTTATCATCATCCCCTTACTTTACCTTGTCGACTATGTGCAACTTGTGGACGCTATGGTCATTTGAGCAAGGTTTGCCGCACCTTTCAAAACCAAATCTCTCCCCCTACTCAAACCATGAACCAAACCTATCAACAACCCCAATACCCCATGTTCCCATATGTTCGAGCTTGTTTCAATTGTGGCGACCCTACCCACTTTAGAAACACATGCCCTCAATTGGTTAACGTCATCAACGCTCAAGCCCAATCAAACCCAGTTAACCAAGTAAACCAAGAAAACCCAACCGCTAGGCCACCAGCAAGAGGAAGAGTCTTCAACATCAACGCCAATCCTGTCGAAGATAATGACGGCCCAAACGAAGATACCCAACTAGTCCTCTTCACCGAAGATCCAGATTCGACTCCAATCGTTTAGTTTATGTTTTTCTTTATATTTTAGAATCACATAGAACCAATCATAACTTAAGGATAAAGCCAATGAAACTTTGACAAGAATATGGTGGATACGCCGCTGGTACTTCCTATATATAAGTATTCTTGTCAAAGGATCAGAAGCATTATCTGGCGGTTATGAGAGGTTCCATGTGTAGACTGTTAGAGTAATTATTGTTTATTATTTTCAGTACATGCAATTTCATAGGCCGCCGCTCCCCATTACATTATGAGCGTTGAGCATGTTCCCCATTTTATTATGAGGTTGAACCTGGCGTGCCCACATACGATCGGCTCCGTTTGATTGAGCCTTGATCGCACAGACATTTTCATTTTTCAGTACATGCAATACGATCGGCTCCGTTTGTTTGAGCCTTAACCACTTCGCGTGCATTCAACATCATCAACCGAACGCACCCACTGTAAGTGAATCTTACAACTCCCCCTTTTTAATTACACGTTTTGGGGTGTGTCATGTGTCACAAAATAATTAACTCGTTTATTTAAACTTGTGCCATACCATATCGTGATCTAAACTTAGATTGTTTATATTGTTGTAATTATGTATTTCATTTTGTCAATTTGTATGAAATTCATTCATTAAGCCCATCAGTTCCTCGTGGGAGACGAGTGAGCAACGCGTGCCTCAAAACCAATCCATTATTATTCATGTGTGTATTGTTGAGTTTATATTGTTGGTAGTTATGTCTTTCATATTATCATGGTTATGCAATTCATTCATTAGGCCCATCAGTTCCTCGTGAGAGACGAGTTGAGCAACGCGTGCCTCTAAACGATCCTTTATTGTTCATGTGTGTATTGTTTAATATTAAATTGATTTATGAATAAGTTTACATCTATTTTTACTCATGTGTGGTTGTGCACTTTATTTCATAATCAATTAAATAAACTTGTTCAAATGTTTTCCATAGGATTCACTCGCCAACTTTTTGTTGATCCAAAAACCCTTTTACACATGATACAGGTGAACAGGATGAAGCAAGGAAAACATAGGAAATTCCTTAGAAGAGAACAAAGAAGCATAGATTGATGTTTAGGTCATTGATGTAACTATGATTGTAAATTTCCATTAAATTGTATTAATGAATATGAAACGTTAAAATAAATGTCATGAGCTTTGATGATAACCCAATCATGCCCCGATCACCTTTTCCGCTGCGGGTCGGGGTGTGATATCTTGCGCCTGTAGGTTCGAAGAAACCGAAGCCCGAACCCGTTGACACCTCCTCTCTTTCAGCTGCGGACCTAGATCATCCTTTGGAAGTACCTTCTAGCCCGGAAGAGGCGTTGAAGCGCACTTCCAAGAAGAGGAAGGAGGCGGAAACCAAAACCCCTGCGCCGACAAAAGTTGCGCGCCCGCGCATAGGCAAAAAGGGCAATCTGGATGCCTTTGCAAAGAAGTTCTCACCTGGTACGTTTAGTTTGTTGCGCATTTCTGTCAAAAAGTTGCGCAGAATCTTATACTTGGTATTTGTTAATATGTTTTGCAGAGAAAATGGTGAAGGCTGCGCCGGCCACCTCATCTGCTATACCATCGCCGCGCAGGCCTGAGAACGTTGAAGAGGGAGATGCGGGGCAAGAAACTCCTGTTCTTGATGCCAACCCCATCGTCCCTGAAAATATAGAGAAAGTGGCTCCGGAAGAAGAGCCCAAAAATTTTGATGCTGAGAATCCTGCTGACGAGCAGGCTAAAGATACAGCTACAGATGCTGGGGAACCGTCAAAGTTGAGATACAAGGGAGCCGGACCCTCAACACAAAGCGAAGGCTTTGTGTTTGTTGAGGATTCGGAAGAGGAGTCGCCTATTCGCCCAGAGGAGACGCCTGTGGATTATTATTATCGCTCATATTCTAAGAGGCGGGCCTCTTCAATTCATCAGCCCGTGTGGAAAGTTAAGCAGGGCGATGTTTTCACCGATTGGCACTCCTGCAGGGAGTGGTATAAGGGCATATTCCGGCCGGCGGAGGTGAAGCGCCAGGAAGAAAAAGACCATGAGGCTACTTACGAGTCATATCTGCAAGAGTCTGCCCTTGCCTCGTCCACAATAAATAGGATTATGCGCGAATGGCGCAGCATGAACAAGGAGTGGGACGAGGTTGAGCTTGAGAAGGCGAATGCTAAGCTTGAGAAAGAGAAGACGTTGAAGATGCGTGTTGATTTTGAGGCGGAAAAGGCCCAGTTTGAGGAAGAGAAGAAGACTGAAGAATGGGCTGCGCTGTCTTTGAAGCGCAAGTGTGAGGCGTCTGCTGCGCGATATGCGGACGAGCGCAAGCGCTTTGTGGAGGCTTGCGAGCGTGATAACAAAGAAAAAATTTCTCTGCGCAACGAAATTGTGAAACTCAAAAAAGAGAAAGTTGATGCAGTTGCGGCAGCAGAAGAGGCGCGCTCACATAGAGAAAGGAGCGAGCAGAATGAGGTATCAACCAAAATGACTCTCCTTCTTAAGAATAAAGAAATTGATGATCTAACTGCTATGCTCTTTGACCAGGCGCGACTGCAAGCTGAGGTTGATAGTTTGAAGAAAGATATCAACCTTCACCGAACAGAGAAAGCCGAGTTGATCCGCCGTTTAACTGAAGGCGAACAAAAACTTAATGACACGGAGGTCGCTCGCGCTACCGCAGAAAGCTTGGCCGAATCCCTCATGAACCAGGTTACCTGGTTGCGGGAGTATGGGATTGTGGAGGTAATATTCACTTTTCTTTATATATGTCTGGCTTGATTGTCACCACATATACTGATTGTCTTTGTACACAGATCGCAAATGCCATCCTTAACTCTACGGAGTTGGATGAGAGAGTGGCGGAATTAATGATGGCGGTGCGCAACGACGGGCATGCCGAGGGCTATAGAGAATGTACCTTGCATGTGGCCCACGCGCTGAAGACCGAATGGGATACAAGCCGTGCCGCCACGCATGGGCTAAATACTGCCGCCATTTATTCTGCTGCCAAAGAGAAATATGATCAATTGCAGATTCCGATTATGGACCTTGTGGATGACGCGCTGCAGCACGATGACTTTGTTGATAAATTAAAGGAGATATTTTCTTCAACAGAGAGGCAGGCGGGAACCAAATCCATAGAATAGGAAATTTGTAATTTTTCACTTTGTGATAACTTGTAATGCTGCGCTGCTGCGCAAGTACTATGGATGTGAATATAATATATTTCAGTTTTACAATGTTTGCATGAGACCAATTACTTGTGTAGGATAGACAAATGAACAATTTGTAATCTCATGTGTGAGCGTAAGTATTAAGTTAGCTTATGGCTCATGAGTTTGTGTTTTTGTTTATCCAAATGAATTGCATGCATTTGTAAATGAACATATACAAGATTTGTAAGTAGTGGCAGGGCATTTTATTAATACTGATAAAGCGCAAAACTATGGCTGCCACTAAGATTACATAATAAAATAAAGTAAGCAGTCTCGTTACGCAACGCTCAGAAGTTGTTTAGAGGACTGAGATTACATATAACATCGGCGTAGTTGCTGGGCGTTCCAGGTTCGAGGAACGCTGGATCCGTCCATACGCTTCAGAGTGTACGCGCCTTTTCCCAATACTTCATTTATCACGTACGGACCTTCCTATCGCGGGGCTAACTTCCCCGGTTTTTCGGCATTCGACGCTTCATTATCACGAAGTACAAAGTCACCAGGCAAAAAGGAACAGATGCGCACCCTTTTGTTGTAATATTTTTCAAGTTGGGACTTGTATTTAGCTTCGCGAATCGCTGCATTTTCTCGTCGTTCTTCCAATATGTCTAAGTCAATGCGCCTTTGCTCTTCGTTATCTTGTTTTTCCAAAGCTAGCATTCTTGGAGATGGTAACCCAAATTCGGCAGGAATCACAGCTTCCGTGCCGTACACAAGGCTAAAAGGAGTTTCTCCAGTGCTAGTCTTGGGCATAGTTCGGTGTGCCCACAAGATGCTAGGCAATTAGTCAACCCACCCTCGTCGTGCTGTGCCAAGGTGGGCCTTGATACCGTCGACCAACTATTTTTTATGCTTTCAACTTGACCATTTGCTTGTGGGTGCGCAACGGAAGCGAAAACATGCTGGATTCCCATTTCGGTCATCCATGTTTGCAACTCTTCAACCGTTAAATTTGGACCGTTGTCTGTAATAATGCGCATGCGCAGACCAAAACGGCAAATAATTTATTCCCAGATGAATTTGCGAATTACCATCGCTGTAGTAGAAGCTAAAGGTTTGGTTTCAACCCATTTGGTGAAGTAATCGACCGCAACGATGATAAACTTTACTGCGCCAGGCGCATCTGGAAATGGTCCCACTAAATCAATGGCCCATTGTTGAAATGGCCAAGCTGTTGTGACGGGTACCAAAGGATTCTTTGGGCGCAACGTTTTAGGGGCATGCCTTTGGCAGGACATGCACTTGCGTAAGATCTCTACCGCGTCAACGTATATTCCGGGCCAATAATACCCTGCGCTTTTTACTTTGGCTACGACCATGCGCGCCCAGAATGTATGCCACAGAGCCCCTCATGAATCTCTCTGATAAGGTATTGCGTGCCATGTTTGGTAACACAGCGGAGTTAAGGGCCCATGTAAGAGCGTCAGTACAGAATACCGTCAATCATTTCGTAATTGAGGGCTTTGCATCGTAACTTACGTGCTTGCGCTTTATCTTCTGGTAAAGAACCATGTAACAAATACATCATTATTGGAGACATCAATGATGGATCTCCTACTTCGACCATTGCCACTTGTCTGAGAGGGACTGACGGATTACTTAAAACCTCGATGCGAACTTCTTTTGCCAAATGTTTGAAACTAGTTGCTGCGAGTTTACTTAAAGCATCAGCATGTTTGTTTTCGCTTCGCTTGACGTGTGTGACTTTAAATTGGTGGAACTGTGCTATAAGAGCCTTGGCTTGCGCCAAATATAAAGCCATGATATCTCCTTTTGCATCGTACATTCCAATTACTTGCTCAGCAACTAGTAATGAATCAACATGGGCTTCTAAATTTGTTGCACCCATTTTGATAGCGAGGCGCAGGCCTGCTAGAAAAGCTTCATATTCGTCCTCGTTGTTGGTGCTTTTAAAATCTAGCCGAATTGCATATGTGAATTCCGCTCCCTCTGGACTCATTAATCGAAGACCTGCTCCAGCCCCATCACTGTTAGATGCGCCATCGGTAAACAATGTCCAGGCTCTATTATCAATGACTGGGACTGGGTTTTGAATTGCTTGGCATGCTTCAAGTTTATCAGCGGGAATCTCAGCGATGAAATCCGCCAAAACTTGGCCTTTGATAGCTGGTCTGGGTTTATAACAGATGTTATAACCTCCCAATTCTATTGCCCATTTCGCAAGTCGTACAGAAACATCTGGTTTGGTCAGGACTTGGCCTATGTGAAAATTTGTTAAAACTGTAATAACATGTCCAGAAAAGTATCTTCGTAGCCTGCGCGAAGCATGGACCAATGCTAAAACTAATTTCTCCATGATTGAATACCTTGTCTCTGGATCGTTCAACATCTTGCTGATATAATAAATTGGAGACTGGACCCCTTCGCGCTCTACCAACAAGACAACACCTACTGCTACCTCAGATGCCAAAAGATATAAGACCATGGGTTCTTTTTCACGAGGAGCAGAAGTGTGGGAAGTTGAACTAAACAATCTTTCATCTGCTGGAAAGCTTGATCAGCTTCAGGAGTCCATGCGAACTCTTTGCTTTTCGTACAATTGCGCAAGGTTCGAATAAATGGATAAGATTTTGCAGCATGATTGGCGAGGAAGCGGTTTAGCGCAGCTAACCTTCCAGCCAAACATTGCATCTCTTTGATGGTAGTAGGAGAAGACATTTTTTGTATTGCATCGACCTTTTCGGGATTAACTTTGAAACCGTCTTTGGTGACGATGAAACCCAAAAATTTGCCCTCCTCCATGCCGAAGGAGAATTTGCTAGGATTTAACTTTAGATTTACCTCGCGCAGAGAATCAAAAGTTCTTGGATGTTGTCTAGCATAGTGTCTTCTGAATTACTCATAATGACCAAATCATCAATGTAGACTTCCACAATTTCCCAATGTCATCTCCAAACACTGTATCCATCAATCTTTGATAAGTAGCTCCCGCATTGCGGACACCAAAAGGCATCTTGGCACAACAAAAAATGCCCTTCTCCGTGCGAAAAGCGGTTTTATCTTCATCTTCTTTTTTCATCAAGAATTGATGATAACCTTTATAACAATCTAGAAAACATTTCCAGTGAAAGGAAGCTAATGAGTCAACCTTTTTGTCAATCTCATGAAGAGAATAACAATCTTTTGGACACGCCTTGTTTAGATCTTTAAAATTTACGCACATCCGCCATCCGCCATTATGTTTCTTTACCATGACTGGGTTTGCTACCCAGGTCTGCTATTTGACTTTGCGCAGAATACCAGCATTTAATAACTCGGTGACTTGTTCGTTCATTGCCTCTGTCTTTTCTGACCCGAGGCTGCGCTTTTTCTACACAACTGGTTCTGCTGATGGAAATACATTCAGGCAATGTTCCGCAACGTTGCGCGGGACACCAACCATATCGGCAGGCGTCCAGGCGAAAATGTCTTTGTTGCGGAACAACAGTAGTTTAAGCTTTGCGCGAATTTCAATACTGACTGCGGGCGCTAATAAGATTGTCTGCTCAGGGTACTTATTGTTGAGTACCCACTTTTCTGCTTCATTTCTTGGCAATGTCTTGCCAGCCTTCATAACTGGTTCCTCAATTGACATGATTTCTTTCCGCGCATAAAGTATAGCTACACCATTTGGTGTCGGAAAACCACAAGCAGCATGCGGAGCGGAGGTAATCATACTAAAATCACGTTGCGCGCGGCGTCCCAATAATACATCATGACGGGAAGTTGCCGGCATCACCAAGAAATTGACGTTACTCGTTCGAGAACACCTCCCATCAGATAAAGTAACAGGAAAAAGTATTTGTCCTAGAGGAAAGACAGCCTCATTGCAGAACCCAGTTAATGGAAAATCAACTGGTTCCAAGCGTGCCTTATCCTCAGGATCTAACTGCTTGAAGCATTGCTCATACATAATATCCATGGAACTACCCGGATCTTTAATATATAGTCCGTTTGGTAATGTCCAAAGATACCGGTGATAACTACTGGCCGGTCTTCTTGAGGACCTCCTGGAACGATAGGAAAAATGACTTGCTGTTCACGCCAGTGTTGTTTTGAAAATGTTGAAGGCTACGCTTGAGCGATGATCCACCTTGAATCATGGAAACGTGCTGTTTCATTTTCTTGTTGCTAGGCCCTTCGTTCTCGCGCGTAATCTGTTTAATCTCTTTGCACACATTCTGGACTAGATGTGTAAGCTTCCCACTCTTTAATGCTTTTTCAATCTCCGTGTGCAGACTGATGCAGTTATCTGTTGTGTGTCCTGTGTCTCTATGATAGTCACAGAACAAATTTGGGTCTTGCACTTTTTTGTTTTTCATTGGTTGCGACTGTTTAAACTGATAATTCTCAGTGCTGAGGACCTCAGCCGGCGACTTCGTTAAGGGAGTCCACTGACATTCCCTATTCTCTTGTTTAATTGCTTTTTGAGTTGTTATCTTGTTGATTGTTGCTCGCGCATCAATTGATGAATACGGAGAATGCGAATTCTGACTTGACTCTTTCCAATTTCTCTTATACTTGCGACTACCTCTCTCAGGTCTTGCGGACGGTTCTGAGGTAGAGGTGGCCTGTTAGAACTTAAGTTGCGCTCAGTCTGGGCGTAGACCTTGGCTGCCGCCATGAGTTTATCCCAGTTTTTTGGAAGGCCAGTTGTACCAGACAACACTTTAATCATTTCGTCGCACCTTACCGCATACTTGAACTGCGCCCGTATAAGGTCTTCATGGACATCTCCAATCTCCAACACCTCTTTATTGTAACGTGTTATAAAATCTTCGAGGCTTTCATCGTCCCTCTGCCAGATGTTCATTACATCTGAGGAGTCGCGCACGTATCGCCGTTGCTGACTAAAGTGTGTAAGAAAATTTTCTTTTAAGTCATTCCAAGAGGAAAGTTTACCTGCCGGCAAATTATCAAACCAAAGGCGCGCAGCGCCAGTAAGGGTTTGTACAAATAAGTGACACCACATTGGCAATGTCCAGCACCCAAGTAACCCTGCACCGGTAATGAGGCGCATGTGATCATCAGGATCGGTCAAACCGTTAAACTTTCCAACGTTGGATGGTAATTTCGCTCGCTCCAACGGAGCCAGTGCTATCTCTCTGGTAAACTTTGATTGCTCAGCTGCTTCGGTTGGGCGATACACCAAATTGTAATCATGCTCAGCTTCTGGATTGTATACTGCACGTACTTTTGGCCTGTAACTGGCATGATCTACATATATGCGATTGAAAATACTTGCACTATCCCCTTCGTCATAGGTTCTATCGAGCTCATCGTGTTGGGTGTCCCGTTTCTGCGAAGATCGCGGGCCCAAACGAGAGTGGACAGATGCGCGACGTTGAATGTTGTCTTCTTGCCTTCTATTACCAGAATGAACAAGGTCATTCCTGGTTTTAGAATACATTTCTGTTCCATCTTCAGGCATGCGCAAAGGGGAACGAGCATGACTTTGAGTATTATAACTCAAAACTCGAGGTGCCGGCGAAGCACGAACCTGAGGAACATTAACCGGAGCTTGAAAAGCTGGAGTTCCGGTTTGAGCACATAACTGAACATACATAGCGTTTAGAGTCGCTTGAGATTTGATTAACCACGATAATGGAGTCTCTCCAGGTGGTAAAATCACGTAACATCGACCTGAGGAGCCGCCGACGTACAGGAATACTCGCATGATTAGGATCATACTGAGCATTAGCTTCGCCAGAAGAATCCTCCACTATTTGCCCGTCGACCTGAGGTCCGACATCAACGCGTCGAATCCCTGATCGAGGACCTTGAAAAGATGATCCGTCAGCCATGATGCTGCAGATCTAAGTGAAAACGAAACGAAAGGTGCGAAAGAATCGAAATCGGTGGGCGCCAATGAAGAACCCTAGATCAACTAGACCGGAATCTAAGTAGATCTATGGAATGGGCTCTACATAAAAAGGTTAACCCTCCGTTTGGTTTCACGATGGATGATGAATAATACGATACTTCTGCTGATCCTGCAAAACAGAACACCGTTAGCTCGCCAAGGGGAGAAGGGGGGTTCTCTCCGTGACCACCCTCCGGCGTGAGAATAAGTATAGGTAGTCGGAAGTAAGTATTGTAAGTGAGAGAGTAGTTGAGAGTGAATACCTTTCCTTGAACTCCAAGTTACTTATTTATAGCCGGTGTTTGGCGCCAAAAAGAGAGATTGTTAACTTTAACAGAATCGCTATTCCGTTAACGTTTGTTGGTAATCCGTTAGTGCACACGGATCATGAGCTCATTAGCGGTTAGGGAGGTGCCACGTGTCAACATGAGATCACTACATCTTATAAATGTGAGCATGTCATCACCGTGATCTTCCTCAGTCGTCCAGATGATGCCATGTGGCAATTGGTTATTACCGAAAGGTTGCTTGCACGATTGGGTGTTAATGGCTTCTAGAAGGTTTCAAAGCTGTTACCCATCTATTATTCGCCACGTGTACATTCTGTATAACAGAAAAGATTCCATTTGCTTCTGCACCAAGTCAAGGATTTTGCTAAGGGAAAGTTTCTCAGGATTTACTGTTTCCTTACGCGAGAAATGCAAGTTAGTTAACTGATCTTCCTTCTTCTCCTTGCTGCTTAGCGCAACGTTTGGTGGATGCTTGCTTTGATATAAATATCTGCGCAAGGTTTGTGCATGAAGCATTATCCAACGAGAACGTTCAAGGTTAACTCTGAACCTTGCGCGAGCCCGCGCAAGGTAGTTAAATGAAGTATTATCAAACGAGAATGTTCAAGGTTAACTTTGAACCTTGCGCGAGCCCGCGCAAGGTAGTTAAACGAAGCATTTATCCAAAGAGTGTTCAAGGTTAACTTTGAACCTTGCGCGAGCCAGCACAAGGTAGTTAAATGACGCTTTCCTCTCTTGGATATTTGGCGCAGAGTTCTAATAAATCTTATTTTGGCAAAGAAGTCTGCGCGCAGTTTTCTTAGAAGTTACTAATGGGTATGGTTTCCTCGATTGGCGCAAGGTTTTTGGGACCATACCCCTTCACCCATCTTCAATCATCATTCGATCATCGAAGCCATAATCATCAATCCCAATCACCAATCCATTCCATCATCACCAATCATCACACCACCATCCAAATAGATAACAACATATTACGGATAGTTAAGTATCGTAATTTACGGTATTATTACGTATATTTTAATTCTAACGAATTAAACCTCTATCCTAATATTTTTTTACCAAACTAGGTGTTTTTATGTGTTTAATTATTATCTAGTGATATAATGGCCCCAACTTGCTAGAATTAGGGGTGATTAACTTAAAACACAATTAACACAACACTAAACGTCATTAAGCTAATCTAGGGGACAGGTTGGTAAGATGGTTTTGAATTTTTGGCCACACCTATACCCCTGGTTTAATGGTAAATCTTGTATGTTAAGATTTGAAAGGTAATAAATGCGGGTTAAGGCATGCATTAACATGTTAAGAATTTTTGAAGTTAAAAATAACTTAATATGTGATAAGTGGCGATTCAGGTATACTAAGATGTATACTTTAATATGAGGATGAATATGTTTATGGGTGAAAATTTAGTATGACGATGCTTGGAAGTTGTTAAGTGTATATTTACACATGATTTTACATGTTAAGTGCGTACTGATGATATAGGACATAACATGTGGAAAATAGTGATGTTGTATGTTGAGGTGTATCTTAACATAAGGATCACCAAGTTAGAGATTTTGTGGTTTAATGATCATGTTATGATGACCACGAGTTTTATGATAAATTTGGTATATTAAAACAAGACTTTTTAGTAAAAACGTCATTTTATGTAAATTCGGGCTTTCCAGAACGTATAAGTATTTTTAGGATAAAATATACCGTTTGTATGAAAATCAAGTTTTAAATATAAACAACCAAGTCTTGACATTCTTACGAAAATTAGATTATTTTGACTAACAAGTATTTTTAAATACAAATTTATATTTTCGGATCGTAAAATATTTTGGAATATATTTTCCGAAAAAATGGTTATAAATCATCTAAATGTCTTATGTGAAATTTGACGATTTGTGAAGGATTATTGTTTGGTAGTTACGTATTATCATGTCGATGATGAAACATGTTTATTTGGCTAAGTGTGGTCCATATGTGATTTAGATGAATTCCATGAGTCATATGGGTTGCATGCTTAGGAAAAGATGGTTAAGTGTTGCGTAACGGAAATATATATATGTGTGTGTGTTTTGACATGTTAACGGGTTTTTATGAGCATAGACGTGATGTATATGTTATGTATGTAGTTTGTGCTACGTGTTCGTTATGAGTTTGGATACATATATGGCATTTGCTATGTGTTCGGTAAGAACGTGTGATAATGAATGTGGATTGTTAAGTGCTTGTTGTATGTAGACGTACATATGTATGTGAATATGTGTATACAATTTATGGGCAAAGTATTTGTGTGAACGAATGAGTTTTCAGTAAATATATAAATAATATTAAAGATATTATTTTAGACTATTTATCATATTTGGGAAACATATATTTATTTTAAGAATAAATATGTATTTTGTCACACCCTTAAAATCCATATGCGGAGTTTTACCGCGAGGGGTGCGTCTGACCAAGATACAACCACTAATCATGTTGAACCATTTATTACAGTTGTAAAACCATCACAATCTACACGATTAGTGATCAATGTTTAAAAGTCCAAAACACAGTTTATGTTGTAACGAAAAATAAAGTAAAATCCATCAAACCGTAAAACCACAAGTTTAATAAATATATAAAACATACGACTTTACGAACCACACACTCCAGCCGATTGCAACGCTCGTCCAAAGCCGTACCTACTGACTTGCAAAGCATGCAATAGTGTGTCAACATAAAATTGGGAGTTCACAGATTTTCAGTATTGTTTAAAAAAACTCTGGTTGTTATATTACTTAATTTATAAGACATGTCATGGGGAGCTACCTCATCTTTAAGCTAATAAACTGTGTGGTACCGAAACTACGATTGTTTAAGTTGTTTATGCCCTAGGTCAATGCCTATCATTATTGACAAGTTGCCAAGGCATAAAGTTCACGTCCGTCCTCCCATGTACGGTGTAGGTTTGTCAAACCTAATAGCGTTATCAACTAATATCCCGTTCGCCAGGCCCCGGCGATTAATCGATATAATGTTTGGGGACTTTTAATAGAGTTCGTTTAGTCCGTTAAAGACATGCAGTATAGCTTAGCATTTAACAGTATCCCAAACCAGGGATACTAGGCGGCCCCCAGGGAAAGTGAAGTTAACAGTATTCCAACCCAGCAATGCTAGGCAATCCCATACCTGGGAAAGTGAGGTTCACAATCACCGGGAATACATGCTTTGAGTAAAGGTGTGAACTCACCTTAGATTGACTCGGCAGATTAAGTTATATGAGCTAGAATAGTCAACCACATCCTATTATGGTTACCAAGAATATTAGGAGTTGTTTATATAATTCAAGCAAGTCCTAGCTACATGCATCTAGCAAATAATATGCGTACAAGTTGTTACAAATATATTACGAGTAGCTTTCAAGCACATGTTCACAATATAACATACGACGTGCAATTACACCATTTATACAATCATTAAGCATGTGCGTATAATAAACATGGCAAGTTCGACAATTATACACTTGTAATCATACATAACAAGATTCACTGAAATTAGGTTGTTTTAGGATGCTCGTTTTCCATACTTACGAGGCTGCAAAATTGTAATATTTTTATGTGACGTGCCCCTCAGAGGGGTTTGCTTTGTGTTAAGTTTTTAGAGTCTAATTCTTTACCAAATATTTAATAAAAATCATTTACTATGCAACAATCAGATTCGTCACTTTCTAACTGCAGCTCACGGAAAAATTCATTAAAAAATCCCCGGTTACCCGATTGACGTAAATCCAGTTGGAGATCATAACTCAATTCCTACATTGAGTTATGACATTCCTAATGGGCTGCAAATTCTGCCAGAAAGCGCAGCCTGAACCTTCGGTACAGAAAAATTCATAAAACATTCAGTTTTCATCAAAAAAATGCAATTCCAGTGGGGTTTGAAAGGTTATTCCTGTAAGTTCATCTTAGACTCAAGAAACGTCATTTTTTGACAAAATTTGACCCGGTTACAGCCGCTTAAAGTCGGTTGTAACTTTTGTCAGCTTATTGTTTTCGTTACCCGATCCAGCAAACGATTATCTAGCGAACCCGCAACACATAAACATTAATCACAACAGGCTATTAGTCATTTGTATCAGATTTAACATTAAGATTTCATCAAAAACATATTATAACATCAAACCCTAATGTACATGCATGTATACCAAACCCTAGACTTCATGTAACTTCATAACTAGTTATCATAACATGAAGAATACATGTTTCCTCATCAAGAATTATATAAAAATCATCAAGAACTCATCTATAACCAAGAAACGCAACCAACATGCAAATAAAACTATAATTAAACCTTAAATGGATTACCTAGAGATGGAGATGAAGATCAAGCAAGAATGATTAGGGTTTCTTGACCTCTTGAAAATGCCTAGAGAGAGAGAGAGAGATGAGAGAGAGAGCCGTATGATCGTATGGGGAGTGGAGGGGCGACCTAGGGTTTTTGTTACTGAAACATGTTTTAAATTTTATTTTTCTAAATGACACTTCAAGTCCCTCAAGTTTCAATCCTTGGAAACTTGCATGGAAAGCTACCATTCTAAGTTTATTAATTCACCCATAAGACCCCCAAGTCTCTAGACCTTGAATTTTTTTGGAAAGTTATTACATTAACTTTATTTTTTATGACAATATTAGTCCTTCAAGTTTCAAAACCTTGAAACTTGCGTAGGAAGTTAACCGAGTTATCTTGTATTGAAAGTTATTCCAAATAACCTTGCGTTATGAGTGTAAATCGTATAGATTTAACGAAGAAGATTAACGATGTTAATATGAAGGTAGGGGATGTTACATATTTGGTCGAGTTTGACTTACATGTTTTGTGGATATCGCTCAACGAGAATAAATATAGTATTTTCTTCAGGAATATATATATAGTATTTTGTTCAGAGAGTATATATTTATTGAAAGGTTATGTCGACGTCTTTCCACGGATATAAATATAGTATTTTATTTGCAAAATATATATTTTTTGGAAACGTTCCTCGGGAATAAATATAAGCATTTTCGGTAAAAAAAATATATTTATTGGATCGTATTTGTGGAATTGGGACTAGGTCCTGGTATTCAGGGGTGGACTTATGTATAAACATCAAGTTCCCAGGAACCCATTCGGTTTTTATTTTTTAGTGTAAATGCATAAGATAAACTGAAAAGGAACCAATAAGTAAATTGTTGAGGGAACCCATAACATAACTGTTCCAGTGTTCCAATGGTTAATTATGCACGCCTTTAGCTTGGCACCCCGGGTTCAAATCCCGCTATATCCGTTTCGATGCGTTTTTTTTTTCAATTATCCTTTTTTTTAAAGTTTAATGGAACCCATTTTAGGGTTAGAAGTCAAGAACGAGTAACAGCAGCGCACACAGAACAGACGAATAACAGCTGCGCACATACTTTCTATGATTCTATCAGCCTCCACCCTCAAACTCGTCCGTCTCCGGCCGTCCTCCTCCGGGCTCCGGTCGTCCTCCTCCGTCCACCGCTTCTTGTTTCCACCATTCCAACCTTCAAATTTCCCTCATCCTCAATTTATCTCAGGTGTGTTAATATACATTTTTAACTTTAATTGATGTTTTAATTTTAATTTAGATGTTAAATTTTTTGGAATTGAATTTATATTTCGACATGAAACGACGATTTGTAGTTTATAGTTTCCGATAGGTTTAATTTGTTTTAGAAAAGTCAGAAAACTTGTCAAGTTACATCAAAACAGAAGGTAGCCGGGCAACAAGCTGCGCCGCCAATCCTTTCTGAATTGCAAACCCTAACATTCCAAATACAAACCCTTGCCCCCTTGGGGTTGAACAATTGCTGTAGACGACCCGTTGAACCCTCGTCAAGAAGTGGATAGCTTCTGGCGCTAGGGAGCCAAAAGTATCAAAGGCAAAAGGGACAAAGACATGCTGGTTCTTTGCGCAAGCTTTAGCGTGCTTATCCACTTTCTTTGATTCTGCCTTTCTTGCCGCTTGTCCAGCTACAAACCCGTTTTCCCTTAAACCAACCAAAGGGGAAACCCCCGTGAGGTCTACACAAGCATGTTTCCCCCAGCCCAGCCAAAGACGAGCAGATCCGCTGGTCGCAGAGTAGACCTCCCTTCCATAGGGTTCTTGAGGAAATTCACAGGGGCCTATTTCTTAGCCGAAATCCCAGCTCTTCTTAAGATGTTCCACAAAGCATCACGCACCCAGTCGTGCCGATATTTGAACCCAGGGAGCTCTTTACAGTGAACTGCATGCTCCCCGTGTTAAATTTTAACTTGTTTGATGTTTTAATCTTAATTTTGCATTTAAGTTGTTTTGTTGAAACTTATAATTTAGCCAGGATCTAAAATTCAAAGTATTGTGTTTTAGTCATCTTGAATTCTTGATTAGTGATGTAAAACGGTTTCTGCCATTAATATAATTAAAATCCATAACCAAAAACCACTATAAAAATGTTTTGTCGTTTTATAAATTATCTACTTGCTAAACTATAGTTGAAACTTGAAACAAATACACAAGTTACTGATAGATAATCCTAGCATGAATAAACAAAGAAAGCTTGTCCCCAACAAAGAGAACAGATGGCAATATCACTGAATATAACAAGAATAGGAGTTCACCTGTAATGTGATAATTGAAAAAAATAGATATATACTTTATCCAAATCTCCAGGCAGCTGATCATAGCAAGCTATTACATTTGGATCTCTGAACTTGATCCGAAAGTTAGTTAAACAATATCAATTTGATTCATAAACAAAAAAAAAAACACTAGAAATATACATGAAATAGTCTATGTAGCACGGGAACGGTAGGGAACAACTTTAGGTAGTTTTTTTATTGTAAAGACCATCGTGTTTTATATTACGTCTTTTTTAATTTCTAATGACGATGTTCTTTTCATTTTGTATCGTACTTTTATTATGTGATGAGCCTTACCGATCCGAACTATCGAATTGACCCGAAATTTATTATGTTCGGTCATATGAAATTGGAGCATCTAAAAAAGTGAACCCAGTTGAAAAAAAAACTGGATCCGCCACTGCTGGTATTATGTGCTAATGTGTCTTATTATAATATTTGTGATGATATATATGTGTGTAAGTATCTGGATAAGCACCCACCAACGCGTAGTAATGTTTAACACTTTCTAATAAAAGGTTAACATCTCGGTTTGTCTAAAAAAGTTTGGTGAACGACTTGTCTGGTAGACAAATGTTTAGACTTAGTGTCTTATTAAATTTAGGACACGTGCAAATTGGGGATTCAATTTTTGGACACTTTGATTTGCTAGCATTTTCTTGGAACACTTTAGGTGAGTTACGCGACCCTTTTACTTTATTCAAATGTCTATTTAAATCGGGGAAGTTCATGCTTGGTTACGAGGTATGATGGTTGGGTATATAATCCATTTCGGTCTATTATGTGCGCATAAGTTTGCTGGTTTTGAGCTTGGGAATTCCTCGTGATGGTATTTCATTTTAGTAACCATTAGTCGTGGTATGACCGCAGAACAATCGAATAGATCTATTGGGTGTAACAAGCCCCGCTCCTGGTTGGTCTTGAGCATAGGGTGTGCAGTTATTTCCAACTTGTTCAGCATCGCCTTTTGTGGTGATGTGGCGAGGCAACATCGTTATGGTTTGATTACGGGCTTATGTCGGCACATACGTCATGGTTTTGCAAGAGTATGATTTGACTATCGTGATTTTCATTAGATTATGCATACTACTTTCTATCAAATGATTTCGGTTTCATTTGTATCATTTAAACTTGTGAACTCACCAACATTATTTTTATGTTTTAAACATGTTTTTCAGGAAAATGAACTCCGATTCGCAACTTTTGGGAATCTAAGCATGCACCATGAAGTTACCTTTTTGCGGGTTTTGACTAGTATTTCTCATCGTATATGAGATATATTTGACAAATCCTTGATCATTACAAACAATATTTCTTTTGGTCTTATGTCTTTAAATATGGTATTTTAAATTTGTGACATATAAACAAAAATATATTACTTTGGTTGTAATCTTAAATCTATCGGTATCGTTGATGCTTAATCATATTAGATGTTTACTTATCGTACGCTTGAAAACCTTGCATGATCATTCCTCGTGTTTCCGCCTTCGGCGGGGTGTGACAATCATCTTTTTCTGTGCTCATATTTCTTACAACCAATCGTCAGATATTTCGATCGAGTCGGGTTGAAAAACACAACGAAAATATATAATCATTACTTATTAGAATATTCAAATTTTTACAGCAATGACTTTGAACTTAATGAATAATGAAACCCTTTACTCCTATAGGGGTGTAGTATCTCCTTAAATGTAATGGGAACACAACACAAATGTCTGAGATGCATATGCATGAGCATACAACATTTATGGCTCAATGGGGATGCACGTGACATTCAAATCCTACTTGCTTAAGCTACAAGAATTAATTAGGTTAAGTGGTGCACATCACTTCATCGTGACAACATCATGTCCACTTACAGCTATTTTTATATAATAAAAAAGAATATAATAAATATACATTCCTCCCTTATCTTATGCCGTAGCATAGTTCAAAGTTTAACAAGATCCGTAACAAGTTATAGACAAGAACGACCAAGGAACGACATATACAATAATACCAATTTGAGAGATCGTAATAAATTCCCAAAAAAGGCCTTGGTTTCCCCTATGAGCCAATCGTCGAAAATGTCCAAAACTTCATCCACAAACGAGTACAATCTGGGTGGATTAGATGCTCGTTGTCAAACTAACTTGAATGATACCGACGACGAGGTAAACCCGGAAAAACTGAGACGGTCAACGGGGAAGAGTAAAGTGAAATGATTAGCAATTAATAGTTTGATAACAAATAAAAATATCTTTATTTTCTTTTAAGTAATTAATAGTTTGATAACAAATAAAAATAATTTTTTATTTTATTCGTTTAAATTTGGCTTTGTTGTGTATATGTAAAACTATAAGAAATTATGTATATGTAAAACTATAAGAAATTAATTAAAAAAAATAATATGTGTAAAGATGAAATCTATGATAAAAGAAAATAAATAGTAAATATACACAAGATATCCCAAGCATTGGAATGGATCAATAAAAACATATGCTATTTATCGCATCTTTCAAATGTAGTAGAGCTTCAATTCAATTAGGCTTTTTTTCTTCATAACGACTCTTCATGTCCCTCCGTCCACCCCGGGACGTTTTTTCGTCGAAATTAGCTTGAGCGTTAGCTTAAAAACGCCTGAAATTTTGACCAATGAAATATTATGTAATTTTTATACTTACATTAAAAAACTTTTATATTTTAATATATACCTTCATACTATATTTATAGCTTCAAAACTTTTATTTGTAAACCAAGTATTTTCTCACATGCTGCTTTATTTCATTTTAAAGTAGTTAGTTTTCCCCGGCGCTTCGCGGCGGGAATTCCGTCATTATTTGTTTGGTTCGTTACTTTACCCGAACTTGCTATAGCAATCGAAACAGAAAACCTTACATCGATAAAAAAACAGTAAAAACGAACATGATGTTGTTTAGTTGATATTGTTTCTTCTGGTTTGCGTTCTTTGTTTATTTTTTTCAACATTGCGATGTTAATTGTATTGCAAACGGATATTGTGCCGTTATCATACCAAACCTAACTGAAACCAACTGAAGAACATTCATACCGATATTTATTTTTATTATATTTGCTTTCGATAAACTGAAACCGCCATACCATGTCAAACCGAACAACATCGGTACCAGTATGCATTCATTTTTATGGTTTTTTGTTTGATAACGGATATCATATTGCTACCGTGTCGAACTGAAACGAAACCAAACGAACAACATTGATTCGGTACCCATGTTTATTTTTACTATTTTTATTCTTTGGATAAACTGATACCGTATCTCTATAGTACCATACTGTACAATTCGCTACCGATATTGTATTCTTTTTTTATGGTTTCCGGTTTTGAGAATTATTCATTTATACAACGTTGTATGTGACGATAAATGAATATCATTACATGTACCGTGACAGTCTCAACCAATCAATATCGTGAACAGCAATGGTGTCGCTAAACTCTATTCATAATAACTTTGAATTCATATGTATAATAACAGTAATAAGAGTCAATTGCCAAAATCGTCCCTAAGGTTTGGGCATGTTTGCCATTTTTATCCAAAATAACTTTAGTACCATATGGTCCTCCACTTTTGGGATTTTTTTGTCATTTTCATCCAAACGTGTGACTTTTTGTTGCCCAAATTGTCCTTGAGAATTGGGATTTTTTGTCATTTTTATCCAAAAATCCCAAAAGTGAAGAACATGTTCAAACCTCAGAGACAATTTTGGCAATTTACTCTAATAATATATATATATATATATATATACACACACACACACATCATATATAAAATGGTTTTATTTATAACAGTTTATAATAGTATAATAAGGGGAAAGATAAAATGGAAACTTATTTGGGGTAAGAAAACACTAGAAACTCTATTTAGAGCCATTGATCTATATCATCCTATGGTTAAGAAAAAATAGAGGATTAATGAATTAATTTTGTTCCATTCATAAATGAATGAGGGGTATATTTGTCAAAACCAATTGAACATGAGTACAAATTATATATTAAAATATGGTTTGGATGTGATAGAATGGCTTTATACACATACACAATCATCTTGTTCCTTCTCTCTCTTCTGTACATTCACCATCAAACTATCATCATCATCCATTCTCTCATCCTCTCTCTTTCTTCATGTTTCAATCACAAAGAACACACACACACAAGTGTGTGTGAGAGAAGTAAGCCTGAATCGTTATTGTTAAAGAAAGAGAAACACTAAACACACACACACACAAGTGTGTGAGAGAAAGAAAAACAAGATTCTCCTTCGTGTTCATGAAGAACACCAAGAACACACACACAAGTGTGTGAGAGAGAAGCAGACCTGAATCATTCGGTTGCATGTGTTTCCAGAGAGAGAAAGTTATTGGAACACCAAGACCAAGAACACACACAAGTATGTGAGAGAGAAACAGGTTAGAAATCATTTGGTTCATGGGTTTTTAGAGAGAGAAAGTTGTTAAAACACCAAGAACACACACACAAGTGTGTGTGTGAGAGAAGCAGGTAAGAAATCGTTTGGTTACATGGGATTTTAGAGAGAGAAAGTTGTTAGAACACCAAGAACACATACGTATGGCATGGACTGGTTCCATGTCTTAATGTTATTTGTTTGGTAAAAGTGGAATGATTTTGTTGTGTGTTGGTAAATAGATTTGATAGTTTGTTGGGTTTTTTTTTGTTTTAAAGGGACTAAATTTTTTTAGAATTGCGATAATGAATGTTATTGTTGTTATATATTCGTTACCTTTGAAAAGTCCATAATCTAATCGTTGATGATCTCGTTTATTTTACAAATAAAAAGTTGTGTTTTGTTTGTTTTCTTGTTTGAGGCTTTTGATCTGAACAGTAACTGTTTTTTGTTGGTTTGGAGCTTTTGATATGAATAGTAACTGTTTTTATGTGTTATACTAGGGGGTAACACATGTATAGCCATGTTAACATGTCACATATAGTTGTTACATGTGTTACAACAAAAAGTTTACATATGTTATACATGTGTTACCACTATAGTGTAACACAAGTTATAAATGTGTGCTACATATGTGTAAGCCCCTATATCTTAGCAAGTACTTTTTTGCTGACTACTAATATTTGTGCTTTTCATTTGTTAGGCAGGACTGGAACTGGGAAGAAACCTAACAAAAGTGTAGTTTACGTTGTCAGAACAAAACTAAAAATCTGCATTTGTTGTGTGTGTTAGAAATTTAGTGTCCTTTTTGTGTAACTTAATATAGGGAAATTGTATACGTGTGATGGATATATTGTGTATGTATTTTGTTGTACATGAACTGTAACAATTTATGCATAGTAATACATTAGTAACACATGTTACATTCTGTTTTCTCTAATATATGTAACCTGGCTATACATGTGTTGGCTTCTGGTGTAGAACATACAACTACCCTATATAATATGTCTAACACATACTACATCCTGTTTTCTCTAACATATGTAAAAATATGTCACACGTGTTACACATAAAGGTAACATGTGCAACATGGCTATACAAGTGCTAGCCTCTGCTGCAGAACATACAAATACTCTATGTAACATGTGTAACACATGTAACATCTTGTTTTATCTAAAAATATGTTACAATCGATATAACGTGTGTTACACATAAAGGTAACATGTGTAACCTGGCTATACAAGTGCTGGCCTCTGGTGTAGAACATGCAAAAACTATATCTAACATGTGTAACACATGTAACATCATGTTTTATCTAAAAATATGTTACAATCGATGTAACATGTGTTACACATAAAGGTAACATGTGTTGGCCTTTGGTGTAGATCATGTAACTACACCGTGTAACATGTGTAACCTGATTGTACATGTGTATCCACTTTGGAGTAACAAATGCAAAAATATGGAAATGATAAAAAAATGGTGGGAACAATAACTAACGTAGGGTAAACCAAACTATGATAATTTATACACGGTAAAAATATTTGTAACTTGTAGCATATACAACAAATATACTAGTTTAAAAAATGTGAAATACGTTGCAACATATATTAAATAAAAAAAACCACAAAACCCAATTACATATTCATACCGTAAAAGCTAATTATGTTCATTTCTTGATAATTATCATCATCTTTAACACGCCAGTTCCTTCATTATATATTCAAATTGTATATAGGTAACATTTCACTACTTACATATGTACCTAGAGTTGTTATTAACAATGTTACTTGTAGATAAAAAAACTACATTAACATATATTTTTTACATTGAACCCAGTCTGGTCGCCATAAGTCTTATACATGGAAATAACAAAAAGGTTGTACGAAACAAAACATCCCAGATATTGTTATGATGGATCACACACGTTACTTGGATGTTACAAAACTGGAAATAGTGATCATGGAACACAAATGTTACATGATGTAGCAAACCTACAAAATCGATACCCCAAAAAGGTTACACATGTTACGACAAAATGGGAAATGTGTAGCAGCGTTCAATACTGTTGTTTCACTCTATAGTGTGTAACATGTGTGACATGGCGTTTGTTAGCAAAACATATAACTTGTAAGGTGATACAGAACCTACTATTTCTTTGCTTTGGGAACGATGTTACACATGTTAAATATAGTTGTTACATGTGTTACAACGTCAAGGTTACACATATTACATATAGTTGTTACATTAAAAAAATGGCTTTCACAACAACATCCGTCTTTGTCCAAAAATGGGCATACTAACAATGAAAATAAAAATGAATTTTATATCGATAGTTGTAATGCTTCCAAAAATGGTGTTCACAACAACATCCGTCTTCCGAAATATACAATGATGATTGTTAAACGATTGCTACTTTATTGTTTGTTCTTTAATTGCCCGAGAGTCTGAGGAGAAGGATAGACAAATTAATCAAGTTCAGAGCGTATGTAGCTAAAGTTGTTTTTAGCAATGTAACACATATAACATGTATACTCATGTTAAAAGTAGTTGTACATATGTTACCCTCTTGTGTATCACATGTTACAAACATGTGTTACACATGTACAATTGCTTTGTTACCAAATACTGCTTAGATGTGTAACATATACAACTTAATTCTAATGTAACAAATGAAACAAATGAGATATTCAGATTAAAATAAGGACTTTCTAAAGGTAATGAAAATGTGATATCCGAGTGAAGTTTATACAAGTGAAAACAGTTAACACATGTTACGATACTCATTGGTGAAAACAAAATACATTACTGAGTAAAACTTGTAACACCTGTTACAATGTAAAGATAATATGTTAACACATGTTACTTTGATCATTGCAAATAACATTTACAAAAATGAAATTTACACGTGTTACATATATCACATGTGGTTTACCCACAAAATGTGCATTGCATTAGGTGCGTAGCTAATTATGCCAGTAAAAAACATGACTTTTTATTTGTAAAGCAAACAAGATATTCTGATTAAATTTTGGACTTTCTGAATGTAACAAAACTGTGATATCCGAGCAAAGTTTATACAAAAAAACAACTAAACCAACAAAAAAATTTGAAACTTATAACGTAACAATTATGAATTTTTAAACTAATTATCTACCAACATAAACCTACCAAATACATGAACATTTAATCATTAGTAGAACACTTCGAACACACAAAAACTTCTTAACAACTATGTGAACAAATAATCATGCGTGAAATGATTTTCAAAATAAAACACTACAAAAAGTTCAAAAACCATTCAGACAAGAAACTCAAGAGATGAACACGATGAACATGTTAAAACACTTGCTTTTCTATCACACACACTTGTATGTGTGTTCTTGGTGTTCTTGATGAACATGATGAAGATTGTTGTTTCTCACTCTAGAAATTAGTTTTCTCTCTCTAACCACATCAGCTTCTCCCACCATAAACAACAACTTTCTCTCTCACACACACATACTTGTATGTGTGTTCTTTGTGTTCTTGATGAACATGATGAAGATTGTTGTTTCTCATTCTAGAAAACATCTTTCTCTCTCTAAACACATCAGCTTCTCCCACCAAAACAACAACTTTCTCTCTCTCTCACACACAATTGTATGTTTGTTCTTGGTGTTCTTGATGAACATATGAAGATTGTTGTTTCTCACTCTAGAAAATAGCTTTCTCTCTCTAAACACATCAGCTTCCCCCCTCATAAACAACAACTTTCTCTTTCTCTTTCACACACTTGTATATGTGTTCTTGGTGTTCTTGATGAACATAACGAAGATTCATCAAGGATAAAGCGGTTCGGTATAACATTGCTTATGGTTTTTTGATTCGTCGCCGATGTTGCATAATACACGACTAGGAGAGTAAGCAACAAGATCGTCAACGAAATCATGTGGGTCGCCAATGAAACAAGGAGAAAGAGAAGTTGTAGGTATGAGTTGTCTGGGAAAAAAGGATGAGAATAAAGTGGAAGGTTGGTGGGAGGGAGATGAAGATATGATCTTACTTTTGATATTGAAAAATGTGAAGTTTGGTGGGTGTGGTAAACGAGATATGGGGAAGGGGGACAAAAGGTTGGTGAGGGAGGACATGGTAAAAGGTGATGGGATGCAAGTCTAGTAAAATGACATATATACCCTTTAGACATGTGAAAATAATATATTAGGTGGATTAATCTAGACCACACAATCTAAGTTTTCAAGGTTTTCTCAATTGTAGGGGTTTTTCCTATATACTTACACAGTATAATAAAATGATAACTATAATACAGATAATATATATATATATATATATATATATATATATATATATAGTTACTATTCATAAACACTTACCATTAATATAGATAATAATAATAATAAATAAATAAATAAAAATATAAATCCAAATATATATATATATATATATATATATAAAATATAAAATATATTTTACATTTATAAAAATAAAGATATATAGTTACTTCGTAACACAAACTATATAAATCATCGTATCTTATAAGTTAAATAAAAAAAATGTTTAAACTCAATCAAAATAAAATAATCAAAACTAAAAAGAAACAATACTAAAAAAATCTTGAGATAATATTCATGGCCCTTGGTTTTAATATATAATTACTGTATGGCTAAAGTTTGGTTGGTATTAGTTTGCTTCGTTACGACATCGACACTCTTGTATAAAGCAAAAAAAAAACGAAGTCATGTTTACATTGATCGAAAACCATAAATCGATACTTGTTTCGATAATAGCAATACCGGTACTGATGTTCGGTCGAAATAAGTTTAGTTCATCAAGGTATCAACATGGTACAAAAAAACACTCTATGTTGTATGAAATTTCGTTTGAACAAAATTTATAGTGCAATTTAAAGGAAAAGTTAAACACACCTATGTGATAATATAAATATCTATACCGGCTTTCAGTTGGTTTGTCAGGGCACCGGAACGGTACCAATAAAATACTCTTCGTTCTGAACAAAGTTTACACCCGATTGTGAAGAAAAAAAATTAATTACACCTACGTATTTAACGCTCTTTTCTAAAATTTTAATGAAAAAAGTTACGTAAGAAAAATCAAATTAAATGATAATTACACAAGTGAAAAGCATTTTAAATGTATACTAAGTTATTAAATTTTAACTTAATTATTAACATTATTTTAAATTATTAATGTTATATTAAACTATTATATTTTATATTAGTTGTTAAATTATAATTTACCATTCATCATCACTTACTTCTAAAATATTAATGAAAAAAATTATATAAAGAAAAATCAAATTAAATGATAATGTGTTTAAAATGTATACTAAGTTATTAAATTTTAATTTAATTATTAAAATTATTTTAAATTATTAAAGTTATATTAAACTATTATATTTAAATTTTATATTAATTATTAAATTATTATCTACTATTCACCATCACTTACTTTTAATATGTATCAGTTACTTTTAATATGTATAGTATAATATAATTGAGGCTCGGTTTATCTTTTATAAAACATTACTTATGTTTTATGATGTTTAAAGGCATTTCCTCATCTATTTCTTGCTAGAAGTAAAATAAATGAAATAAAATAATATAAAATAAACTGTGTTAAATTTAGATACCTATCAGAAATTTATTTAATTCTTTTAGATATAATCTATAATGTATTTTAAACTAACACATTTTAATTCACATACATAACCTTTTAGGGAATAAATTTTATTCTAGATCAAGTCTTTTATCGTCGAAATAGGCTTGGGCGTGGGAATTTTTCGTTAAAATTGTTTGTGTGTTTAATATTTACATAATTTTTATTTATTTAATGAAGTATTATTTGTTTTAATTTAAAAAAATAATAATAAATGAAATAAATAATTGGTAATCATTGCAAGGGACACTATACCACTACACTCATTTTAACTTTAAGTTACATAATGCCTATATACTGACTGACACATATCAGATCATATCCAAGGGAGGGGATTTAAACTAACCCACCACTACACATAGTGTTATAGTTAATAATAGTTAATGAGCTACTTTTAATAAACAAAATTGTTAAATAATGTTTATTTAAGAAAATAAAACAGATAAGCCATTTTAGTAAGAAATATGAAATACCCCTCTTAACAGGACAATTGGCATTTATGGAAGTAGTTGTTGGTTGCCTGCCCCATTCGGTCATCTTGCTTAGACTATTCGTTTGTGGTTTAACTAAAAAGTACATAACGTCATAGCTTGACGCCACGTCAAGTTATTGTCACATGAAATTTTTCCAAATTCACCCTTTAACTATCACGTTTTGGGTCAAGTCGACTAAGATATGTCAAAATTACTAACTTTGAACTAATTTATATTTTACCATCAAGTGAGAATCAAGAAAATATAATATTTACACCACACTATTCATATTCAGTCAACAAGTCAATATAGTTGATCCAATAAACGGATGATATGTAACCTGATACCACGCAGACGCTTTTTTCTCATAAACTGCATTTCTATCCTCTTCGGAAACCTGGTCAAACTCAGCGCCGAGATGGTCAAACACTTTCCGGAACTCCTTCCTTAAAGTGCCATAAGCATGTTTAATTCTTTCTTTCAGTTCACCTTGCTTCTTGCTACTGTGCTTAGGCATTGACCAAATATGACCCGTGACAATTTCTTCTTCGCGGGCCACTTTATATTGCCCAAGCAGCCCGTTTAACTGTCGGTCATATGACAATTTACATCCCCATGCATCATTTAACAAACTTTCAGAATCGGAATCAAGAATTTCAAGATCTTTATCATACAGTATATGGGATGGAAGGATTTGAAGCTCGGGAGATGGTATGACGTCAGCATTGTAAAAATCTTTAATGTGACGATATAATTTCCCGAGTATTTTTTTCAGATTTGTAACTCTGGATAGATCTTTGGTTTGAGCTGAGGTGGCAGTTTGACTATCTTGCCAGTTTTCGGGAAATCAACAGCTGTGGCTGCTAGTTCAGCTAATTTTATACATTTCTCATCAAGGGCTCCACAATCGCTCATATCAGCATGAACAACATGCGCGTTGCAAATGGTCCCTAGACTGTCGTTAACCATGTTTTTTGCGAAAAAATCTATTATATCCTGTTGAAAATAAAAGTAGTAATATCGAATTAGATATGTAAAAGAAGGTTAATATTGGTACTCAACAAGTGTATTGAAAATTTGAAAGGATAAAAAAAGAAGTTACCGAGTATGTAACGTCACGTTGTAATTGTTGAGCTTCAGCCGCAGTGTACTCCATAGGCGTCCAACTCTGTTTACTCGGTGGTATAAGATTTTCATCCCATGTAACAAAATATAAATCACCGTCACGGAAGCTTCATCAGTATGCGGTCGGTTTCCCTTTTGATGAAATATCAAACAATCAACTAAATGCTCAAGACCAGGTTTTCTTACAGCTTTCAAAACCCGGATGAAGACACGGGTTCTTTGCAATGACCACATTACCCTTGATCACACTCAAATTCCTCTTCGTTTCGTAGATTTCGACCCATGTTTTACAAAACGATTCTCAACAAAAGGGTTGGATACTTGAATAAAACACGGACCCTCTTCAAGAACACCAGTTCATCAAAACACCCCATTAAAAACCTTCCATCATTCACAAAAATTCTAGCCTTATCCCGTAGATCTTCAAGTTGGGCGACGCGTATACTATTTAACATACCGCGCAGGTGCAGTTCGGTTCTCGGGTCAAAACCCGAACCCAGCATAACTTGAAGCCGTTGTTCCCACTTTCGGCACATGAAGCAGTAACTACATCGAACGCTACATCAGTATTTTCAAGCATTAAATCCAACTTTTTCACCATTTTCGTCTGCATGTCCCAAAAGATTTCGTCTTTAACGTTTAAAGCTGAGAGTAAAGCTATAATCTGACGGTTCAAAAAACCTGGATGAAACCGTGTCCAAGAACATATTTCGAGAACCGTATGATCAGACTCGAACTTTTTCATACTTGGCCTTAAAGAAAGCTTAAATTTTTCATCGTTTTTATCGGGCCAACACGCAACAACACCCTTACAGCCCGCATACCTGATCTGATATGCAGACGGTTGATTATCTGTTAACTGCAATCTTTCGGCAACTTCAAGTGCTAATTCGGGTGAAATTTTCCCTATCCCATCTGAAAATTTATACCCGTTTCTTTCAATTTCTTTGATTTTCCAATCAACTTCATGACTCATGACATCAACTGTTGCATATGTAGATGAAAAACATTGCCCCATTCTAGCAGCACATTTCGCAACGTTTTTATCTTCAAATTTTCCCATCCATGAAATGATATCATTACATGAAATGTTTTCATCTTCATGAAAAACCACGCGGATCGATCCCGAAGTTGGTTTGCGGAAAAATTCAGAAAACAATACCGACGTCCAGATAAACGAAACCGTTGCTCAAAATATTCTTGAACCGTCGACATAACTGTTTTTAGATGTAATAACACCTTGAAGTGAGTTTTTTTAACCATCCATGAAATGATACATTATATGTAAAGTTTCCCATTCTTCCATGCGACACAAAAACCGATCGATCCCGAAGTTGGTTTGCGGAAAAATTCAGAAAACAATACCGACGTCCAGATAAACGAAACCCGTTGCTCAAAATATTTCTTAACCGTCGAAATATGGTTTTTTGTGTAATATAACTTGAAGTGGTTTCTTTAACGATCGGGGCAGGGGTGAAACTAAGGACATTATTGTAAAAAGTTCCCATTCCTTCGTCCATGAACGTGACACGTAAAAACCGATCGGATACTTCTCGATAATGGCGAAGAACACGGTTTGATAGTTCGACTTCTGGTGGTAGACAGTAAGCTTTTGTTGGAGTGATTATTAATCTCCTGACTTCAATCACATCGTTTTGCGCTAACTGTTTCTCGATAAGCTTTGGATTGTTTAAAAACCACTCTTGAACGATTTTTAATCGAGTAAACACATCATACAAAGGGTTTCTGTAAGAACATATGTGCTTTAAAGCAGCTATGTTGACCTCCTGGGTTGAGTTCTTAGTAAGTCAAAGACCTTTTCGGAAAACTGATGCTGGTTGATGATGCATCTGTGTACAACCGAGTTGACCAAAAACATGACTTTAAACGGTATTTCTTGTTTGTAGTGAATAGAGAAAATCGGGTCGGGAATCGGGGATCCAAATTCAGGTTCGTTTTCTACTTTGAATGGTGTTTTACGTGCCCAACACGTACCCTTTGTTCTTTGAGAAATTCTAAAGCTTTCTTCACCTTCGACCCATCTCGAGTCCAGATCATAATCCGATACGTATTACATCTCCCAATAGCGCCACTTGGCGTGAAATCAGTGGTCCGGATCCAAGGATCATCATCATCCAGCATTTCATATGGATATGTGTTTTTTAATATCATCATCAGCAGTTCTGTATGATATAAAAGGAGACGATGCCAACTGAAAAACCAAAACCAAAACCGACTCTGAGTAATCTGTATACTCGTTTATATCATTAACATCTCTCACCGAAAACTCAACCTTAAAATCGCACTTTATCACGCATGATTCTTGGTCCTTTCGAAATAAAAAGCAGTTTCTTTCGTGAAAAGAAACTTACAGCTGCGGTCAAACGGGTCAATAAGAAAGTCAACCCCAGAAGCAGGCCCACGCCAACCCACAACAAAGTTATCCCGGCTAGTCAACAGCCCGATTTCAAGAACCACATCAGATAACTTAAAACCCGTTTTCGTCTCCCTTCTTTGGTTCATTTTTGAAGGATTTTCGGGGCCAAGGGTAGCTTTTAAGATATTGTTGTTGAGTACAAGCTCATGTTTGCCTGCAGCTTCAAAAAACCATGTTTACCGAATCAGGATGTACAAAATGCACAAATGCGTGTGGTTTGACCTTTTTATAATCGTTGACGTTTTGAATTTGGTCAAGGTCAACATTGAATTCGGGATATGTGTGGGGTGGAGTTGAAGACCTTTTTAACCTGCATCTCCATACTTGTCCTGATGTTTGTTGAAGATAGTCAACAAGCGTCGTTGCGTTGACTTCGTTGCCAAACCCACCTATACTAACTTGTGTGACCACCATCTCTTTTTCATTTCTTTCTGATCCCATCTTTGGTTAAAGAAGTTTTGATTTATCGTTTTAAACTTATATTAAAAACAAGCACTGCCTCTTTGTGTGATCAATCAACTATTAATTCAATACCGAAACTGCAATAAGTTTACACCAAACCCACAAATATTAAAACCTTAGGTGACCAAGAAAGGGAAATCATAATGATCAAATGCCGAATCATGCTACGACACACAATTACAACTATAATTTTCATCAAAATAGAAAAGTTGTTACTAACTAACTACCTACATTCTTTTATTATCTGGGACATTAAGAAGCTCTACCCTAAATTTTGATCAAAAGATCATGGGTCATTAGCAGCATTGTTGAAAATCATGATCATGGTTCATAATTATACAACTTTGTTGAAAGTCAAGATTAGCATTGTTGAAATTCAAGAAGGGGTCGCGGCGCAGCTTGTTGCCCGTCTACTTTCTATTTTGATGTAACTTGTCTACCTTCAGTTTTGATGTAACTTGACAAGTTTTGATTTGAATAATATTTTGTAAAGAAAAAAAACAACAATCTTTTTCAAGATCATGGTTCACTAATACTACTATATGGGAAATTGGGAATATAATGATAAATCATCAAGAATTAAAAAAAAAAAAGAAAAAAAAAGGTCAAATTTTCAAATTAAAAAAAAATATATATTAATTTTCTAAAAAAAAAAACCCTCTTCTTTTTCCTGTAAAATTGAAAACTTCCAAATTTAACGTTTTGATTCGAAATTTTATGCAGGAAATTGAGTTATGAATGAAATAAAAAGCAAGCGATTAATAACATACAAACGTTTCATAATTAAATGTTTGTAATAACCATGATCATAATTTAATATCGTTAACAAAAAGTATAACGGAACCCTGATTTGAAAATTTATGACTGACCTTTTGTTCGTTTGTACAAATTAACCCATGGAAATGATGAACATGCGAGTTGAGTAACAAGAAAAACAAATGATCGTACTTGAGATTGAGAATACCTGCGAAGGTGGTGCTTTTGCTTGACCAATGTTTTCTTCTTCGTCAACAAAGGATTTGGGAGTAGAGAGAAGAAAAAAAAAAGTGTACACTTTTACTTTTGAATTCAACACTAAATTATTACTTTATATGTTTGGTTTATTTATTTATTTATAATACGAAAGCTTACTTCTATACTAATTTTTCAACAACAAATTTCTTATAAACACTATTGTCTATAATACAGGTATTTCAAGGTTTTATCTTTGCTAATGGATCCCCAGCTATTGGTAGCTTTTATTGTATTACATAAATAATTCTAAATTATATTTCCTTGCACCTTGACCTCTAAGAGATATGTGACCTAGCCCCACGTTAGTTTGTTTATTTATTAGTTTTATATTTTGTTACGAAATAATCAATTTTATCAAATTAGACCAACAAAATAGATAAACATTATAAACGTCTACTACTTGAACTTATGGTCGCCAAGGCCAAGTGGCACCCCATTCGGCTAGTTTTGAAACACGAACTTTTGACCTTGAATCTTTTGAGAATAGTTCAAGTGCGAGCATATCTATTGCCCTATTGGGACTCGAAGGTTGAACGTGGCGAAGCCTGTAGAAACTTTGGTGGAGGCCTACATCGATATTGACATACAAATGATTTTCCAGACTTTGGTATAGGAGTGAAAGCTTAATAAACCCTAATAATAATATAGTCCAATAGTGTGAACCTTGAAGTGTGTTTTACAGTTAAATAAACTTGACATCATAGTCCTCTTGATTAGTTTAACACATGAAGAACATAAATTTGAACCCATTGAACCAATATTTGTAATCGATACATGTATTCTTTATGAAGTTTCAATATAATTTTACGTCCAACAAAGTACTCTTTCCATATGTTAGCCATACATCAAAATCAAGTTTGTGGTTATGGGAGCTAGCAAGTATAACTACCAATAACAAACTCGTGAAGGTTAAATCGAATTCCACGATCTGGATTTAAGCTTTGACGATTTATATATGATAATTCGTTGCTGATTTACGATTTGTCTAATTAGTGTTTCCTAATTCAAATTAGATTTATTCTGTTTTGATGTAACTTGACAAGTTATGAGTATTGATAATCAAATGGAAAGATTAATATTTATTCTTGATAGACTCTAAAGAGAAGAAACTGTGACTAGTAAGACAACAACAACAACTACTGCATATTAATTAGTGTGGTTGCGTTTACTGGCCCCAACCCAAGGATAAAACCCAAGAACCAAGAAAATAAGATGAAGAATAAAAATTTTGATCAAACGTGATCGACACTTTTAATAAAATTCAAACCGAGAATTACATGCACAGCAAAATACGTTTTTTAGACATCTTATTTGACCTAATAAGACCCTTGTAAAACAAGAAAACCTATCCTAATAAGACCCTTGTAAAACAAGAAAACCTATCCTAAGTTGGAAACCACGTTTCTTGACTCGACTTCCTACCATGCAAAATACCCTACAAAACAATTAAATTAAATATTAAAATAACTTTTATGAAACGCCCTTTAGCTTTTACTTTCTTTCAATAACAAGTCGTTTCAAGATTAACTTCCAATAGTTCACTAAATCTTGAAATTGGTCCATGCTTCTTAAAAACAATGGTGGACCTTCTTCATGTGTGAGATGAGCTTTATCTTCCTTTTGTTCTTTCTCTTTATATTTCCACTTCCCACACTCATATCCAAAGCTACCAAATTCGCCACACTCAAAGCACCTGGCGCTACTCTTGTCTCTAGATCAACGACCCCTTCCATGACATCTTTCTCCTCTACCAAAAGCTTTTCCACGTCAACGGCTTTGATCACATTGTCCCTTTCCAAACTCTTTCGCTTTTCCCTTCTTTTCTTTTACCCTGAATCCTGGATGCAAATTTGTACATATAAAGCCTCTAAAAAACGCTTCCACAGTCACATCTTCCAGCGACTTTGCCGGAATCCGGCGAACCCGGAACTCCTTTTTCGGGTCGTTTTCATTCGTTTCTTTTGCCCAAAACTTTATCTCCATCCTAAACTAAGCTATAACCTGAATCATATCTGGTAAAACGTTGTGTTAATTGTGCACGAATCTTTCAATTCATTCTTCAACACATCATTTCCCCAATTCAAACTGTCAAATCCAACCTTTAACCACAAATCATCCGTCACAAATATTCTCTATCTTCTTCAATTCAATAATCAGAAAACCTGCAACTACTTGAAAAACTCTCAAACACAACTCTAATCAACTCAAGAAGCAAATCGAAATACTAAACAGAAGCAAAGTTTCTCCAACGACAAACCACCACCTCAGATGATGTTATCAAATGATCACCTTGTTCCAGACTAACATTAAGATATTTAAACAGAAGCAAAGAACGACAATTTGTTTCCAACCGGGCAGTTGAGATTTCAGTATTGGTTTATGAAGCTCGTTATTAAAAGTTGCACGCCAGGTGTTTGATAAAATGTCTAGAAGAAAAACCATTTATTTTAAGGCTGGATATCAGTTGTTTACTACAACTGGTTGAATAACGAGTTGTTTCAAATAGTTTCCGTTGGATTTGGAACACCGAAAAATAGATTAAGATTTATTTTCTTTTTCGTTTTGGAAGCCCGCAATGGATTGAGTGTGGTGTGCTTTAAAGGTGGGTGGGGCAACTTGTCGTTGCCCACGCTAACCCATTAGTTTTCGCCATTTATTTTCCAAGCTTAGCGCCAGTTATCCTTAAACTTCGTTTGTATTTTGAATAGTTGATGCCCGGGTCTAGAGTAGGGGGTTTGTCTGGGGCTTTAACTGTTTGTGGGACTCCATCCGAGGAGGGGGTGTGTTGGTTCCTCAAGGGGTGTCTGGTTGTGTCCTTTTAAGGGCTTTCATTGTTGCCCCGATGGACAGGCAGGGGCCAAGGGGTTCCCGAGGTTGGTGGCCCATATCAAGCGGCTTCATTTGTCTTCAGATGACAAAAAGTGGGCCATGCGCGATGCTGTATCCGCAGATTTGGATTTATTTGTTTCGGTTGGTGAGGCTTTTAAGGTTTCATGCCAATGGTTATGTGGGGAGTGTTTGTGTTTACATGCTCTTAGTCGGGGGTGCCATCATGCAGATGGGGTGACACGATTCAAGTTGGTTACGGGAAATGCGGAGGAGTTTATTGTTGGGATTCCTACGCCGAATGTTGGAAATGAGATTGTTTCTTTTGGAGGTATGGGGGTGGACGTGGGTCTGCTTGATCGTGTCTTCTCCCTTCCTATCAAAACAGTTAAGAGCATCCCCCATAGTTGTCGCATGGCCTTTTCCCAGGCTTTAACGACATCTCTATGCAAGGTGGTGGCTGCGCCAGAGTCTGTTGAGGCGTGGGTGAGACTGTTGTTGTTGCCACGTTGCACGTTGCGGGTTTTCAGGCCTTCTAATCGTCAGGAGCGCAGGTCAGGGAACAGGAAGTCCTTACAATGTCTTAGTATTCAACGGGCCCTGGCAGCGTGGGGTAATGGGGATGGTTTTGCTGAACTCATCCTATCACTTTTTGCCCAACCATCAGAGGTTGTTTCGCGCCCTGATGAGCATCCCCATGGGTCTGATAATTCTAGGGTGAGCACCAACGTTAAACAATGTTTACGGAAAGTTGCAGATGGCCATTTCACTGCGGCGGTTAAAGTTTTATGTTCTTCGGGGTTGCACCGTTTGGTGAGGATACTATGAAAGCATTGGTGGCTAAACATCCTGTCCTACCTCCTCCGGCTATGCCTGAGTCCTTACTATCGAAGCCACCCCTTACTGTGGATGTTGATAACGTCCTTGGGTGCATTAAATCTTTCCCCAAAGGGACCTCTTGTGGGAGGGATGGGTTGAGGGCTCAACACATTTTGGATGGTCTTTGTGGGGAGGGGTCGGTGATCGCATGCGGGGTGCTTAGGGCCATTTCTGAGGTAGTCAACTTGTGCTTGGGGGGGGGGGGATGTGCCCTAGGGTCTTGTCAGAGTTTGTTGCTTCTGCACCCCTCACGCCTTTACTTAAACCGGACAACGGGATTAGGCCTATTGCCGTGGGCGCAATTTGGAGGAGGTTAGTTTCTAAGGCGGCTATGAGGGGGGTCGGGAAAGAGATGGCTAAATATCTCGGTGATTTTCAATTTGGGGTGGGTATTCCTAGCGGGGCGGAGGCTGTGCTCCATAGTGCGAACATGTTTTTAAATGTGTTCCACTCGGATGGGTCGTTAGCCATGATTACTGTTGATTTCTCTATTGCTTTCAACTTAGTGGATAGAACCGCCCTTTTGTCAGAAGTTCGAACCCGATGCCCCTCCATTTCCTTATGGGTGGATTTTCTATATGGACAGCCGGCTAGATTATATGTCAGAAACGATCATATTTGGTCCACCACTGGGGTTCAACAGGGAGACCCCTTGTGGCCTCTTCTCTTTGCCTTCGTTTTGCATCCCCTCATTCATCAGATACGAGATAGATGCAAGCTACTTTTCCATGCTTGGTACTTGGATGATGGTACAATTATAGGTGATGCTAAAGAGGTGGCTAAAGCTTTAGAAATCATCAGGTCTTTGGGGCCATGTTTAGGGCTTCAACTTAACGTTAAGAAAACAGAAGTTTTTTGGCCATCATGCAATGGAGTTAAGAAGCAAAAGGGTTTGTTTCCTAGTGGGATTGGGAGGCCGGTGTCGGGTGTCAAACTCCTCGGGGGCGCTGTTAGTCGCGATGCGGGTTTCATCAGCAGGTTGGCCGTGAAAAGGGCATCTTGTGCAGTGGATCTGATGAGCTATCTTCCACATCTGCGGGACCCTCAATGCGAGCTTCTCTTGCTGCGCTCTTGCATGGGTGTTGCTAAGTTGTTGTTTGGCCTCAGAACGTGCCAACCCACATTTGTTGGGGAGGCTGTTTCGGTTTTTGACAAAGGCCTTCGGAGAGCTATCGAGGATATCGTGGTTTGCGGGGGTCCGTTTTTTGGGGATCTTCAATGGAGGCTTGCATCCCTCCCGACCCGTTTTGGGGGTTTGGGTTTATGTTCGGCTGAGGATGTATCCACGTATGCTTTTGTGGCCTCGAGGGCGCAATCTTGGAGTTTACAGGACCACATTC
>CAMTDV010000536.1:0-18764 GCA_947069175.1 Scalesia atractyloides | reverse complement strand
GGGGGGGGGGGGGGTTGATTTGGTTAATTTTTTATAATTAATATGTAATTGTTTTAATTTTTATGAACTTAATAAATTTATATATATATATATATATATATATATATATATATAAAAGTTTTTATAAAAACTAATGCCCCAACACTTTAAAGTGATGTTATAATAAGGCAAAAACTTACTAGTCTTATTGTTACGTTGTTCAGTTGATAAAGTTAGTTCGGGTCTTGTACCGGATGAAATACTGATATATTGTGTTACTTATAAAATTTTATGTTCATAATAATTCTAGTACAATTTTCATTGTCCCGTTAATTAATCTAGCTCTTCAGATTAATAAATTTGTCGTTTTGAGTTATGTTCCTCTTCCGGCTTTGTTGTCAGGTTTTTACTGAACAAACCGTATAGCTTCAAATAATAAGATTTATATATGGGTTTTATACTATTTTTAACACCTATTATTATCCTTAAGCTAAAAATATTTATTTTTGGGTTTTCGGACAAATGCTGAATTTTGCTGCAGAATGCTGAATTTTTGCTGCAGACTTGGACAATTTGGTGTTTTAAATAAAATCTTATGGTATAACAGTACAGACATATTTTATGTCTTAATTCTGAAATATCAGACTGTACCGTACCCAGTTCTGATATTTATTTCGTGTTCATGTCTTTGTCATCTGTCTAGGATATGATTTTTATATATTCGTGATTGTGACGAATCTATTATCATACCAAACTATGATTTGGTTAAATTCCTAGACTTTTAAGACTTAAATCAAAATTAAATCATGTTTTACGATAAATGGACAATGTACTAGTTGTTTAAGTTGTATAGAATTACCGGAATTTTGTCAATTGTCACATTGAACTGTCTTGTCCACTTTTGTAAACCAATTTTAACACAATTTCATCAGATTTTTGAGTCTCAACAATATACTATTTGACTTCTCAAGTTGAAAAAAAAAGTTTAACATGAAAATGGAAAGTTTACTTTTGAGATTTTATAAAGGGTTTTAAGGACAATTTGTATGTCCTTAAACTATTAAAAGCGTTGTTATGTCTTCTATGTGACCGTAATTTGAATTCCTACCTCAATTAGTAGTAAGTTACATCCATCTACTTATTTTCAAAATTCAAATTAACACCACTATTTATAAACTTGAAAGCATTAGTGTTATAAAAATTGTCATTGGTGTTTAATAAAAGTCTTTTTGGGAAACATCATTATTTTATAAAAATAATATATTTATAAATTCATTTTAATTATATGAAAACCATTAAAAAGCTTTTTCGTGTATTCCTAAGTGATTTGATTAACGATTGAACTTTGATCTTCACTTGGCTTTGTTGGTTTTCATATATTGAACTTTGTTGTCACACCTGGACCCACAACGTATATAATACGGGGCATGATGATTGTCCAAAGCTTATAAAACTATTAAAATTTCATAAGTAAACAAATCATAATTAAAATGCCACACATTTCAAATAAGTTCAAATATTACAACAAAAAACATAAGATTTGTCTTTTTATTTACTAAGGCAAAGCTCATGCGTGATCCTGATCCAGCCCATACTTCAATTCTCTACACCCGTATCATTTGTAAAATAACCTACAATGAGCTGGTGAGTAAACCCTGGTTAAGTAAAAATAGGTTTAAAATTTTAAAATTTATAAGTAAAAGTAATAGGTTTACCTTTTTAATTTAAAATATTAAACATGCAACTAATCATGTGAAAGTAATGCGACAAGTAATATGAACATAGAATTGTCACACCCTGATTTCCCTGTTGGCCCAGGCTTGGGGTTTATGCGTGACGATTGATAAGTAAAAGTAATAGGTTTTACCTTTTTAATTCCAAATATTAAATATGCAATTAATCATGTGAAAGTAATGCGACAAGTGATATGAACATAGAATTGTCACACCCTGATTTCCCGGTGGGCTCGGACTTAGGGTTTATGCGTGATGATTGATAACAGATATTCACATATAGCACATCCTAAGTCTTGGGATTATAAATTAATATAACAAAGTATAATCGTCCGAAATGTTCAAAATAAATATACAGACCGGAAGTACATAAAAGATCCACAGGTGGATCGAAATAACAAAATGAAACTTTAGACTACTAGGCCTTGCGTGGAGTCGCAAATTCCAATATGCATGTACCGAGAAGCTCCAACCCATTCCGTATTTGCTAATCTGTGTTTAGTCTTTTGAAAATACTTCAGCTTTCGCTAATAAATACAATTAACCAAAACATTTTGAAAATCTTTTCAAAATAATTTTATACCATTTGGTACACCATTTCAATAATAACTTGGGACAAAGTGATATCTCTTGTTACGAGTATTACATAATCGTCAATACATATGGGGCCCGGAACTAAACTCTGATACATGATTAACCGACACACCACTTTTAATAAAAATATAATAGCATTAGCGTCTGTCAGATGTATGCCTATACCCCGCGCTTAAGTCGTGGCCACTTGCAATTAAGTGAGCCGATGATATCTAAGACATGGTCGTATTAACTCTCATTGTTTAAGTTATCAAGCAAAACATATTAAAACAGGTTATTTGGATTTTGGACCTCGTTCGTCATTGATCGCATACCTGACAAAGCGGCTAGTGTCGTATCCCAAGCCCGTATAGGGAAAATAGGCTAAGATTATTTACCTGAGCTTATCTTTACAAATCAAAGATGTTTAAGCACAACTGTAATCAAACAACCTAATTACAGGCGCAATTTACTGGAGGCTCATAGTCTGGAATGGACGAAACTATGATTTGTTAGAATGTTAACGGGTCTCATTCAAGTTATAAGACTTGGACCGGTTAACTTATATTAAATAACTACGGTTCGTTCGATTAAGCGGAGACCGGATAAAATGTGGTTTTTTACCCTTATGAGCACTATGACTTAAATGATATGGGTCAATCAACCACACATTCTGATTAAAATGGGATTTTGAAAGGTTTTGACCCGATTTGGCTAACTTATATAATTCACGCTATATAAGTCAATCGTACGCGTATATGCGACATCGGATGGCCGAAAAGGCCTATGACAAGTCCATATGCCAAAATATGTTTCGTTATAATGTTACATCAGTTTCATATTCAAATTACATGTTCAATATGTTTCAAAATCATTTTATACGCAAAAAAGGCATTTTAGGCATAATTTAGGCATAATATGTGGACTTTGCATAAAACCCGACAAATGATATGATGAATATAACCTTAGGTTATCCCTCAAATTGATCATATAACAACCGTAATTAGTTAAACTTCTCCGGTTAGACGAAAGTCAATAGCAGATATAACAACCGTTAAAGTTCAATGTCTTAGTGACATGATCTAAATGTCAACTATGTAATACTTATAGTTCAAATTGTGATTAACATGTTTATTCATAAAGCTTGTTTGTCATCATATGGCCATTTATCGGCTAAAGTTCTTGCATTATTTGGTGAAGACACACCTTTAATGTCTTTTTAATTTCTTAGTTTTGGACTTTTCATTTGGTGTTGTTGGTGAGTTTAGATTAAATGTTTAGAGTAGGAGGAGGTCAAGGTTCAATACCCATAGTGTGCAAATTTAGCCGTTAAAAAGCACTCCCGATATGATATTTCGTTCGGACCCATGAACTAATCGTATAAACGCTAAAAAACATCGTTTAAATAAGTACAAAACCAAATCTATCAATATCGTATAAACCAAAAAGAAAACATTAAATCGTATCAAGCAAACTGTACTTTTTGAGTCTCTTAAGCAACCAACGAAACAATGGAAAAAATCATATTCACAACAATAAAACATGGGAGTGTAACTAAACTTTTTGTTGATTATGTATGTATACATATATTTGACATTTTTTTTAATTCGGGTTAATCGAGTTAGCCCGATCAACATTTGTTAACCCAATTACCGAACCGAATCAATAGGGGTATAAACGAGCTAATACGAGCCCGAGCTTGTTTAACTTATGAAAGCTCGATTCAAGCTTTGTTTCTGAAGCTCGAGTCAAATCGTTTATTATTTATTAATTAATTTATTTTAATTATAAGTATTATTTTATATTCAATTTACTTATTGGTTTTATAAATTTAAATATAGTAATTACTATTATTTAAATATATATAAATATTGGGCTCGCTTCCCTGAGCTCGTTAACTAAACAAGCTTGTTTTTAGGATCTGGCTCTTGCTTGTTTAAGCTTGACTTATTTTGAGTATTTTTTTCGAGTAGCTCAACATGTTTGCACCCCTATTAATCGGGTAACACCATAATCGGGTTTGAGTTAGTTTTATTCGGGTCATCTTTCGGGTTTCAGTTAAGAAACCCACCCCTTGCTGCATCGACATAACGTTAACGTATATTAGTTTGACATTATTTAAGATGATATATAATGAATTGCACTAACATTGCATTTACTACACATTTATAGTCTTTCTCATTCAGGAATCAACACTAACACACCACATTAGAATATATCACACGTTCAAACATGACATCCACTACACATCAACAGTCTCTCCAGGATGGAATAGAACCATCGTGAAATTCGATACAATTTTTTTCCAATTAACAAGCTATAACGAAAGCACGGTCATACTACATTCACTAGTTAATGAGTATGACCATTCAAATGTTTAAACACAAGTTCATAACAAAATGAGTACGACCATTCAAATGTTTAAACACAAGTTCATAACAATAAAGTCGATTTGCTACTTGTTCACCCGATAACAAGACATCTACTTCTCTCTAGGGCGTGGAATCACACCGTACGGAAATTCAACACAAACGTCTTTCCACTTTGTGGGATTCAAACTCATGCCACTTTAGTGAAAAAAACACCTTGTATCTCTAGACTAATAGACCATCAAAAATTGCTTCATGCGATCCGACTCGAGAAACAACCCTTCATGGAACTCCGAAAGCTGCTTTTCCCTTTCCTTTTAGTTCATTTCCCTTTTTCGTTTGATGCAGCACATTTGCCAAGCCCATATATAACTAAGCAGCCCACTTAATTTTAGTTAACTAACTTTCATGTCTATTTGATATTTCCCACTGAAAAGCATCAGAAATAAATAATGCATAAATGCGGTTTGAAGTTTGGCCCATTCATTAGTATATCTATAATCTATTGCCTTATGTTAACTTGATTTCATCATTTTAATTCGTTTCTACTGTCAACCTACATAAACATAAAACTCACTAAGTAACGTATTTTATAAAATACAAATAATGGTGTTATATACAGTGGCGTATTTTATAAAATATTCTAGGGTGTAGACACTCACATTATTTCCCTTTTAATTATGTATTATGGAATCTTTAAAAGAAAAATCTTTGATTTGCCGCCACACTAAAAGTAACACAATTTTGTTAATAACCATTAGTGTAGGGACCAATTACGTAAGACTTTGTTAGGCGAAGGATTGTCGGTACAAAGAAACAATTTATTTAGTATACGTTAAACATAATCTCAATAAACAATGACCTCAAATTCAAATCTATTCTCAAAGTTGCTTTACAATATAGTACGGGAATTTCTCATCCGGTGCGGTTGGAATTCAGTCAGTATTGATTTAGTTATGTTATCTTACTGGTACAATATTAGGACTTAGTATAGCAAACGAAACAGAAAAAAATATAGTAAGTCGTGATATGTCAAAAGGATATTGATACGTATTTTACATTAATTAAAAGCCATAAAAACGAATAGTGTCGTGGTATGCCAAAAATGATATGGAAACATTTTTACAATATCATCTATAATAACAAATATCTATAATGATTCTGATACACTCAATAGCAACACTTGCTGTAGTTTTCCGTAACAATATATAGCTTACTTTGAGTAAAACTTTCTTTTTAAGTAAAATTTTCTTTTTAATAAAATTTATGCTGAAATGTCAAGAAAAAAAATCTAAAGACAATTTAGTATTCAATTTTAGAAAAATAGCGAACACAAGAATTAGTAAGTAATATCATTTAAAATAATAATAATAATAATAATAATAATAATATATAATAATTTTTTTTGACCTCTCACGATTTTTTAATATTTTCTTCTGAAACAAAAACTTTAAATGAAAACCAAACATTTATTACATCATACAAAAATATCCAATCAAACATTTTATTTGAAAAAAAGTGATGTACGTTTAGGAAAAAAAAGGTTTACCTAGTCTGTGCTATAGCGGATGGCAGCCGGAATGATGCAATAGCCATAACAATGACCACGATCAATTAACTTCGATGTTGCCATTTATGTATGTGTTAAGTCTCAGGTCGCCTCGCTTTCTCTCTCCAAAAAACTTTCTATTGGTGGGAGCTTCTCTCTCCATTTATGTATGTGTTAAGTCTCAGGTCGCCTCGCCTCGCCATTTATGTATGTGTTAAGTCTCAGGTCGTCTCGTATTTTTTTTTATCACGAACAGTTAAACACACATTTCTTAAAATCTACTTCTAAAATCCAACTATTGTTTAATATATGGAATTTAACCCACACCATTTTATTAACGAGAATAAACATCTATGGTAGGTCTATAGTTAAAGGTTCGAATAAAAAAATTAAAAGGAAATGTTATTATTTGTTTTTCTTTTGGAGTTTTGAAAGATAAAAGGAAACAAAAAATAAGGAAAATATGTTTTACTTCATGTTATGGAGTTGAAGAATTAAAAATTGGGTTAATCGCAAGTCGGAACCAAAACATATGGGAAGAACGTCGGTGACTCGATGTAGAATACATATATATTTTTTAATAGAGTAAGAAAGTTATTTTTCGTTAAAAAAATCCTTTTAACACTTTCATATTTTTTTCTAGAAAGTGTAACTAGGGATAAGCATTTGGTATCGTGTACCGGTATTGAACCGTACCGGGTATATTTGGTACCTGTTTCTATTTTTTCTGTTTTTCGGTACCGGTACCGGTATTTATGGGTAAAACACTGGTAAATACCGGTACCAGAACCGAACCGTTGTATTCAGTACCGGTACCACTTTTCCCCGTTTTTCGGTACCGATTCGATACCGAACGGGTACCGTGCTCATCCCTAAATGTAACTGTTATTTTACCACAAATGATGTAAATTTCATGTTCCGTCTTAAGATAATGTTTTCCTACATATTATTATTATTATTATTATTATTATTTGAAAAGAAATATAAAAATTAATTCTTAAGACTTTATAGGGTGGGTCATGTAGCGCCACATAGCTTTTAGGGCAATAGTAACAACCTTTAATAGTGACGGCTTAGAAAAACTCCATCGAAATGTATAAGAAAAGAAAAAATAAAAACAAAAAAGAAATCTGATGGGATACTATGAAAATGGGGCCCACATGCTGAAACACCTTAAACGCGTTTTGCCCAAAACCACGCAGCGAAAATACTAACTCAAAGATTCCTTCTTTATTGACTGTTTGACTCACTTAAAGATTCATTTATAAATTATTGGACACTTTCTTGAATAGATTCTCTACATTCAAACTTGATTAACTTGCTAATTGTAATACATAATACAAGCTATAAGACCACTCTTCACATACAATCCTTGCTCTTTGACTCGATCTTCGACGACATATCTCCCATGATGATAATGATGATTTGACTAATCTGCGGTCACCACATGCACAACCAACACATTAGTAGAGGGTGACATCTTACATAATTAAATGGATATATAATAAATCAATAACCACATTGTATTCTATCTATGTATACTTCTCCATAATTATATCCTTCTAAATTTGTTCTTTATGCCGGACTTCGCACTTTCGAAAGTCCGGCTCTTACATACCTGCATTCCTGTTTCATTCTCATTAACAGTACAGTTATTAAGACATAATATCAACGTATTGCAGACCTCCAACTTCGCGTAAGCACATACCACTGATCTACATTCAATAAATTACACTTTCTGTTTACACTCGCCCGCATCCATATACATACATACATATCGCATACAAACGTCTCACGCATTTAGATACACATGACATGTACCCACTATAACTCCATACCTACTACGTACATGCAAGTTACGTTTGCTTGTTCACATGCAATTACCGTACTTAAATCGTATACTCTCTATTCATCAATGTTCGTACGTGTAAATAAGTTGATTCTTTCATGCCTATAACACATCTACTCAATCCGAGTTTTAATCATACATTTATATAACTTGGTGTTGGCACCCACACATGAAACCACATTCACTATACGTATACCAAGACTCGTACGTTCATTCTTACTTTAGTTTTACAAGCCGAGCATCACTTCATAGCCTTAAAAACATCTTACAGGATACCGGGTTGGAGCTGTAATTAGTCGATACAAGAAACAAAAATAATTAGAAAGTTGGCTAAACCCCCGTAAGCTACGACCTGCCTACCATAGCTTACGGTAGCTATGTTCTGCCAAAAATTAAATCCTCCACCGTAAGCTATGGTTAGCTACCGTAGCTTACGGTAACCACGTTCTGCCAAACATTAAATCCTCTACCGTATGCTACGGTTAGCTACCATAGCTTACGGTCAACTGCTGCTGATTTGGGGCTGCAGCTTATTTCACCCGTTTCGACAACCGTTCGTTCATGCCTATTCCGATTCATTTCAAATTAAACATTTAATATCTAAACAGGGTCCCGTTCCTCTTTACACTACCGTAGTCTCTCTTTAACAATAATTTCTACATGTGCACAAGTCCAATTGTACTTCAATTATGTTATTTAAGCGATAGCTTACTACTTGGACTTGCTCCATTCGGTTTATATCATACAACATCCAATTTAGGTGACCATTATCAACTCAATATCATCAAACTCATCTTAGTACCTCCATTATTCTTACGTTCCCACAAGCTTCTTCAACAATTAAAATAAAACATTTCCCTTAAAGTATCTAAAGAGAGATTCAGGAAATCACTTACCTTAGCGTCCGTTTTAGCATTTGTTACCTTGCCTCCTCTTGACCCGTTAGCCTTCCATGCTTCCATCCATATTGACATGATCTCTATACTTTCATGTCATCGTAACCACATTCTTGTTAGCATACACGATTGTACATATTAACGATCGTATCAAATGCATAACTCACATTTGACTTTCATAAGTCAATCCTAACAAGCATAAGGCATATATTCAAAATCACATCTTTTCAAACTCGCATTATTCATTATGTCATCACATATAACACATATTGATATATCACATACCGTATGACTTTCTATAATCTTACAATTGTGATAACAAGTCTAACCATGCTTCTTATGCGCAGTTGACTTTCAGAAGTCAACGTTTATCATATGAACTTTCAACATAACCTCATATATTCCTGTCATCATATTAGGCTATATTAATGACACTATGTAGATTTCATACTCATGATGCAATATACTTACAACCACATGATCGCCTAGCTATGTCATGCACATGTATAACCAATTCAATTCAAACTCAAGCTCTCATGATCTTGAAATTGTCAACTACCTTCAAAGCTAGCAATTTACATAATCTCAACATCAATATTTACTAGTAAGTCCACAAGCTATACATTTCATACACATCCGTTTCTAAATTACCGTTAAGCCACTAATCCAACTTATGGTGTACACCACTATTCAAACTATGGTACTAGTTCCTAAAGCATTCTTTTACCGAATCACGTCATCAACTACGTTACACATATCCTTATCAATTACATTCCAAATCTTGTTTTACTAACAAGTATATCATTATCACTTTCTATACATGTTCATCTATTATTTGCACACAATCTCCTCTCATAATCTCACCTATGCATTTCATCAAATACTTGGTGTGCCTACTACTATCTAAGCACATTGTACAAGTATTTTATGCATAATCTTACTAGCCATATAAAGATTATCAAATTTCACTAGTTTCACATAACTTTCCTTCTAAATCAACCTCATTTAACAATAGTCTACAACCTCCAATTTCTTATATATATCAAAACTATCCTTGATTCAACACATGCAACATCATCATCTTCATAACGTTATTTTTACAAGTGGGGTCTTCATTAAAACATCAAAATAATCAGAAATTCGAGCATGATTCATATTTCATGAGATGATTCTAATTCGTTATCATCATAATTTTACACAAGCTCATGGATTAAACACAACCCATTTCATCAATGTTAAAATCTCAAATTACAACTTACCACACGATTGTTAGGTTGAGATGATGATAATTCTTCACTCATGCAAGAGCTTAGCTTCCATTTTCACCATCAATTTCTTCAATTTATGAGGTTTTGGGGGAAGAACCCCCACTTTCCTTCTATGTGTGTTGACACACACACACAAACACACACAAAATCCCTGCCCATTCTATTTTATGCAAACTTCAATCCAATTTCCCACCTTTAGTCCTCTAGTTTGTCATTTATCACTTTTACCACAATCCTTGTATTTTACCATAAGACTTATAATTCTAACTAAGTTAAATAACTTAGTTATCACCTCATTCCATATTTATGAAACCATACTAGTGAGTGAAACATTCGGGTTTTGGGGTGTTACAAATCTACCCCCTTAAGGAGGTTTCGTCCCCGAAACCTTTCTCATTCTTGCTAGAGCAATTCTACTCTTACCTTTTCATTTTATTTATTCAAGATGCTCAGTACAACACAAAATATGTGTGATCGATTAAAAAGTTGCCTTCACACACATCTATAAGTATATGTCTTGTACTTGCCTTCTTTATTAGATTAAGACCTTCATACATTTATCAAGCATATTTCCATCTAATATGTGTGTCACACATGATATTCCATTCTAGCTTAGTCGCATGAGTACCCATTATGAGTTTATTTCGGTGTTCTATTATTAGCATTTTATCTGGGTACTTTCGTTGTCACTGTAACATTCGTCGAAAAACGGGTTTCCAAAACCCGCTTCGTTTGTAAATCGAACATCAAGTTATAAAAATTTCGTTGCGTATTTATGATTATTTTAATTTTAAACGATACATAATTAATAAACAAATTAGAATTTAAAAACTACAATTGATAAAAAGTGAAAATAAAATAAAAAAAAAAGAAAGAAGGCTGCCGGGTTTCGAACCCGGGTCAGCCGGGTGAGCCTCAAAGTCTTAACTCACGCATATCCCACCACTCCGCCACTTGTGTTATTTGTTGATATATCGAAACAATTAATACATATAATGAAACTCGAAATCAAATCAGTCAACAGCGCGCCCATTTCGCAGTCGCCGGAAATTCCGACGATTTCGCCAATCATCGTCGGTTTCTTTTGACTTAACGGATGCTTTAACATCAACGTCGGTTATAACCGATGTCTAATCCCGCGACATCAGTCATAACCGCCGGAGAAAATCTGACCAACGAATCAAGACTGAAATCAGACCCAATTCATTGTGATTCTTCCCTATAAATACACACCCAAGTCTCTGGAAATCATTTCGCTCAAAATCGCACCATTTCTCGAATCAATTTCACTCGCCGGAGATTTTCTGCAATCATCGGACTTTCGCCGGAAAACCGAGACTTTCATCAAAACGGTAAATACCTCGACTCTTTCGGTTTCAATCCATTGTTAGACTATTACTAACTTCAATTCATCAACCAGAATCAATCCCAGACGTGGTAGCCGGAATATTCTGCTTTCGCCGGAAAACTTCTAGAATTTCCAAATCACGCTGTGAATTGGTAAAATCATTCAAACCTTCTGTTAATCATTGTCTAGTAACTCAATTTCACATCTAATCGATCAAAGCTGTTGATTTATCCGAGCAGACGGAGTTCACAAAACAGAGCCGACGATCCTTGCCGGAGTTCTGAGAAAGACACTTGTTTCGGTACATTCTTTTCCCAAAATCCTCTCTGTCCATCACATTTCAATCGCTTATAAATTTCGTTAATCAAATCAAACAAGAACAGTTGAATAATCGATGTCTGCGTCTTTGAACGAAGAAGATGAAGTCGACTTATGTATAAGTATAATTAAAACGAGATATTAAACCGGGTTAGACACATAGTCCAGCGGTGGACTGTGTGCAAACAATTATCACACGTCGCGAGTTCGATCCTTGACACAACCTCACTCTCTGAAATAAAAATGTTTCTTTTTAAAACCGGACCGAATCAACTCGTTGTAAGATGTTAAGTTTAATAAAAATCAGTATATTAACCAGGTTAGACACACAGTCCAGCGGTGGACTGTGTGCAACACTAAACCACAGGTCCCGGGTTCGAGACCTGTTGGGTGCACCGGTCCGATGTAATTAAATCATTTTTAAAAATAAATGATTTCTGATTAAACTAAATTGTGTATAAATATAATTAAAAACAGAAATATTTCGGGTTAGACACGTAGCTCAGTTGGTAGAGCTGCGTGCACGCGTACGGGAGGTCTCGGGTTCGAGCCTTACCCGGCGCATACATACACACGTTCGAACCGGTCAAACAGTCAACAGTCACAGTCAACGGTCAACGGTCAACACAAAAAATCAACATTTTTTTATATTTTTATTTATTTATTTAATTTAAAAATCAATTAAAAATACTTAAAAATAATGTTTTTAAAGTTAGAAAATAACCTTAAACTCACAAAAATAAATCTAAAAACCCTATTAAAATTGTTAATAAAATCCACTTATGTACCGTACATTTCCGTTATTATTTAGGTTAGTTATTCCTCGTCGATCAACACTCTAAACTCGTGCGCATTCAACATCATCAAACGAACGCACCCAATGTGAGTGAATCTCTACCAATTCCCCGTTTTAATCACATTTTGGGGTGTATCATGTGTCGCTTAATATTTATTACATTTAAACACTTGTGCATTCATCATATCCATGATCAAATGTGTATCCAACATGTATCAATTGTTTGTGTGGTTAATATTTAGATTAAATTTATCATTTTCAATACATACATCATCATAGGCCGCCGCTCCCCATTACCTATGAGCGTGAGCCGTTCCCCATTACCTATGAGCGTGAACGAGGCGTTGCCAACATACGATCGGCTCCGTTTGATTGAGCCTTGATCGCACATACATCATCATAGGCCATCCGTTCCCCATTACCTATGAGCGTGAACGTGATGTTGCCAACATATACATTATCATTCATGTTTTATTGTTTGTAATGTATGCTTATTTACATTTGCTCACATATGATTATTGCACAGTTTTTCTATATCAAATACAACAAGAAATCTATAATAAATTTTTTATAACAAGGTTCACTCGCCAACTTTTGTTGACCCAAAATCCCCCATTTTTACACATGATACATGTGATCAAGTTGAAACAAGAAACATATAGGGCGGCCTAGAAGAATAAACCAGTTTAGATTTTGAATTGTTTTAGTTAATTTTTCCTTTCCTTGTATTGTATGAATTTGACTTGAACATTTGAGATGTAATTTGAATTTAATAAATATGAAACATATTAGTAAACATCATGAGCTTTGGTGATAACCCAATTATGCCCCGACTCTTATTCCGCTGCGGGTCGGGTGTGATAGATTGGTATCAGAGCCATGACTATAGAGATATAGGATAGGTTATTAGACCCTTAGAGCCTATACTATAGTTGATTAGAATTTTTAAATTGTTTGTGTGTTACATGCAAAATTCATGATGTTATATGCTTTATGTTTATTGTTACATTCAATGTTATGCAAGCATGTTCATAAGTACATATTATTATACAATGCTCATCATGAATCATATCCTCATAACATACCATATCCATGAGAGCACACACCTCACAATTCATATGATTTTTACAACGATTTTTGTATTTTCAAATCACATCAAAGTGAGTTCTCATGACGGGCATGTAGTAACTGGAAGGGTACAAGTACCGGTAGTCGGAACGTCCTGTCTAGGCTTCGCATTCGTATAAATCCAAAATAAAGAACCAGTTTGCCTACCTGGGGACTAACGATGAGAGTACGAAGGACCTATTAGGCCAAAGCATGCTATACCAAACGTCGTGTGAGCTAACCCCACTTTGAGTTGTCATTGTGTCTATACCTGGACACCCTCCGACCATACATCTCGCGAACATATTTCATGGTTTTCCTTCGGGTGACGCGAGTGTTAAACCGCCAACACCAATGTGAATCCTACTAAGCCAATAGTCATGGGGGCCCACATGACTATACAGGCGATGGTATGGGGGACATTGGAGGCCCAAACATGAGCAAACCCAAGACATCCTATGGATGTAGTTGCATTATTGATATTATGTTATTTTATTACTTTTAACGACACATGACACCTAAACACTTCTTAAACTCACAATCTTCCTATGTATGTTCCTGTAGATGTCGGCTAGGCAGCTACGAGGAGGTCGAAAGTCAGGAAGGTCAAACGAACGCTTGGCCACCCAAATTGCAAAACAAATGGCCGCGGTGCTTCCTGACATCGTAGTTCAAGTCCAACAAGCTCTCGCCGCAAATCCCATCAATCCTCCCCAGCAAGAAGACCAGAACGTCGACAACCCTTCCTCCAAGAGTGCTCCTACAAACACTTCAAGTCTTGCGATCCCCCAAAGTATGAAGGGACCGAAGGTGTCACGGCTCTCCTCCACTGGTTTGAGGAAATGGAGAACACCTTCCTCAACTGCGATTGTCCCGAGGATCGCAAGGTACGTTACGCAACCGGGAGACTATTTGGGGTAGCCCTGACCTGGTGGAACACCGAGAAGGGTAAGAGAGGAGTTGAAGATGCTATGGCCTTAACGTGGGAAGAGTTAAGGGAAATAATGACAAGACGCTTCTGCCCAAGAAGCAAAATCAAGAAGTTGGAAGATGAATTCCACTCGCTAAAGCAAAAGGAAGGAGATCATACTTCCTACAACAAAAGATTTCTTGAGCTGAATCAGATGGTTCCTAACTTGTTCACCCCAGTATACTGCCTGGTTGAACACTACATTCGAGGCCTCCCCTCAAAAATTCAAGACTCGGTTCTAAGCACTTCACCTGCAACACTGGAAGCTGCAATGGAACTAGCTACCGAACTTACCGAGAACCGCATCCGAAACGGTAAATTCAAGTAGGAGAAAAAGAAAGCCCCCATTGAGGCTCAAACTTCAACCCATTCTGGCTCCTCTTCGAAGTTTACTGGTAAAAGGAAGGGAAACACCAGAAACTTTGCGGTCACTCAAACAAACCCTCTTATCACTGCCGCGCCAATCACCCAAGTTGCCCCCTCATCTACACCATACAAAAGGCCATACTCCGGCCCCTACCCAAAATGCACCCGTTGCCAATACCATCACTCTCCCGAACACCCCTGTCAATATTGCACCAGCTGTGGCCGTGCAGGTCACACCATCCAAACCTGCCTCACACTTCAGCGAATGAACCGCAACCAACCCACAACCCAAACCCACCATCAGATAATGGGTCAAGCCCAACAACCCTTACTACTACCACCTACACAACATACGGCCCAAACCTACTATCAACCCAACTACCCCATGATGCAACCCATGCGGGCTTGTTACAACTGTGGAGACCCAAACCACTTTAGAAACACTTGTCCACGCTTGGTGAACATCAACATGCTCAAGCTCAAGCAAATCCGGTGAATCAAGCTAACCAAGCTCCTCCACCTGCTAGAGTAAGAGCTTTCAACATCAACGCCAATCAAGCTAGGGCCGACAACAACGTGGTTAACGGTACGTTTCTCATCAATGGTAGTTATGCATCCATGTTATTTGATACTGGCGCGGATAAGAGTTTTGTGTCATTAGAATTTGAACCCATCCTCAACCAAACCCGTGATAAACTCATGGAATCCATAACGGTGGAAGTTGCTGACGGAAAACCGGTCTCATTAAACTCTATTATACTTAATTGTACCCTCACTCTAAACGATCACGATTTTCCAGTTGACCTCATTCCTATGAAGTTGGGAAGTTTCGACATTATAATCGGTATGGACTGGCTCATCCAACATCAGGCTGAAGTGGTATGCCGCGAAAAGTTCATTCGCATTTCTCTCGCAGACGGTCAAACCCTTCGAATTTTTGGAGAAACCCCTTCGAAAGGACTCAAATTGATGTCCTGCCTTCAAGCCCGAAAGTATCCCCGCAAGAACTATGTCGCATTCCTAACTCACGTTGTCAAGAAGGAAAACAAGGAGAAGAAACTCGAAGATATACCTGTAGTGAAAGAATTCCCACAAGTCTTTCCCGACGACATTTCAGGACTTCCTCCCATGAGAGAAGTCGAATTCCGCATTGATCTTGTACCTGGCGCTACACCCGTCGCAAAATCTCCTTATAGGTTAGCCTCATCCGAAATGCAAGAGCTGGCCAGTCAACTGCAAAGAACTGACTGACAAAGGATTCATACGTCCTAGCTCATCGCCTTGGGTGCACCTGTTCTGTTTGTAAAGAAGAAGGATGGAACGTTTCGCATGTGTATCGATTACAGAGAACTCAACAAATTAACGGTCAAGAACCGCTATCCATTACCTCGCATCGATGATCTTCTAGACCAACTCCAGGGTGCCACCTGTTTTTCAAAGATCGACCTTCGTTCTGGCTATCATCAACTCAGAGTACATGAAGAAGACGTCCCAATGACCGCCTTCCGAACTCGTTATGGTCATTATGAATTCATGGTCATGCCATTTGGTCTAACCAACGCTCCAGCTGTCTTCATGGATCTAATGAACAGAGTCTGCAAACCCTATCTCGATCGCTTTGTTATAGTCTTCATCGACGACATTCTCATTTACTCAAAGTCTAAGTCTGATCATGAACGACACCTTCAACTTATCCTCACACTTTTAGGGAATGAAAAGCTCTACGCCAAATTCTCCAAATGCGAATTCTGGTTAAAAGAGGTACAATTCCTTGGACATGTCGTCAATGACAAGGGAATACATGTCGACCCCTCAAAGATCAAAGCAGTACAAGAATGGCAAGCGCCACGTACACCAACCGAAGTAAGATCATTCCTTGGTTTGGCTGGTTATTATCGCCGTTTCATTGCAAATTTCTCCCGCATCGCTGTACCACTCACGGCTTTGACACATAAAGGAAAACCCTTCATATGGGGACCTAAACAAGAAGAAGCCTTTCAAACCCTTAAGCAAAAGCTTTGTGATGCACCTATCCTGTCACACCCCGACCCGCAGCGGAAAAGGTGACCGGGGCATGATTGGGTTATCATCAAAGCTCATGACATTTATTATACGTTTCATATTCATTAATACAATTTAAAAGGAACATTACAATCATAATTACATCATGACCTAACATCAATCTAAGCTTCTTTGTTTTCTTCTAAGGCATTTCCTATGTTTTCCTTGCTTCATCCTGTTCACCTGTATCATGTGTAAAAAGGGTTTTTGGATCAACAAAAAGTTGGCGAGTGAATCCTATGGAAAACATTTGAACAAGTTTATTTAATTGATTATAAAAATAGAATGCACAACCACACATGAGTAAAAATAGATGTAAACTTATTCATCAATCAATTTAATATTAAACAATACACACATGAACAATAATGGATCGTTTAGAGTCACGCGTTGCTCAACTCGTCTCTCACGAGGAACTGATGGGCCTAATGAATGAATTGCGTAAACTTGACAATATGAAATACATAACTACAAACAATATAAACTCAATAATACACACATGAACAATAATAGGTTTGTTTTGAGGCACGCGTTGCTCAACTCGTCTCCCACGAGGAACTGATGGGCTTAATGAATGACTTTCACATAAGTTGACATAATGATATACTGAACCACAACAATATAAACAATCTAAGTTTAGATCACAATATGGTATGGCACAAATTTAAATAAATGAGTTAATTATTTTGTGACACATGACACACCCCAAAACGTGTAATTAAAAAGGGGGAGTTGTAAGATTCACTCACAGTGGGTGCGTTCGGTTGATGATGTTGAATGCACGCGAAGTGGTTTTAACCACGAGTGAAATTAACCTAGATAATGGCATAATGTTTCGGTAAGTAAACGGATTTTATTAATCCATTTTAGTAGGATTGTTGGGTATATTTTTGTGAGTTTAAGGCTATTTACTAACCTTAAAAATGTTATTTTTAAGTATTTTTAATTGATTTTTAAATTAAATAAATAAAAATAATAAAAAAATTGATTTTTTTGCTACAGTTGACCGTTGACTTTGACTTTGACTTTGACCGGTTCGCTTGTATAATTGTGTGCGCTGGGTGAGGCTCGAACCCGAGACCTCCCGTACGCGTGCACGCAGCTCTACCAACTGAGCTACGTGTCTAACCCGAAATATATCTGTTTTTAATTATATTTATATACTAATTAGATTAAACCGAAAATCATTTATTTTTAAAAACGATTTAATGCAAGGATTCGATGCGCTCCACAGGTCTCGAACCCGGGACCTGTGGGTTGAGTTAACACACAGTCCACCGCTGGACTGTGTGTTTAACTTGTTATATAATCTAATTTATATTATACTTATATACAAACTAAACATTTTCATTATGCATTATTTAAAAAGTTGGATAAATGTCCGGATCAGTGCAGTAGACCGGACTCGAACTCGTGACCTGTGATTAAACATTCACACAGTCCACCACTGGACTGTGTGTCTAACTTGGTTATTATTCTGGTTTTTATTAAACTTAACTTATATATGAAATGAATCCGGTTCAGTAAAAAAAAGAACATTTTTATTAAAGCGAGGAAGCGTGGGACGTGATTCGAACTCGAG
>CAMTDV010000535.1:0-18514 GCA_947069175.1 Scalesia atractyloides | reverse complement strand
TCCAAGGTGCTACTTGTTTTTCGAAGATTAATTTACATTCCGGATATCACCAGCTACGTGTACAAGAGCAAGACATTCCGAAAACCGCCTTTCGTACTCGCTATGGCCATTATGAATTCGTGGTCATGCCTTTTGGACTCACAAACGCGCCTGCGGTATTCATGGATTTGATGAACCGTGTGTGCAACGCCTTTTTGGATCCTTTCGTCATTGTTTTTATAGATGATATCCTCGTTTACTCGAAGTCTAGAGGCGAACACGCGCGACATCTCTATTTAGTTCTCGAACTTCTACAAAGAAACCGTCTTTACGCCAAATTCTCCAAGTGTGAATTTTGTCTTAAGGAAGTTCAGTTCCTCGGTCACATTGTTAACGACCAAGGAATTCACGTCGATTCAGCCAAAATTGAAGCTGTAAAGAGTTGGAATACCCCGAAGAATCCGTCCGAAATCCGTTCTTTCCTCGAGCAACCCGATATCCCGATGTGGAAAGTATAGCTATGGATTTTGTGATGAAACTCCCTCGCACCACTTCTGGTCACGATAGCATTTGGGTTATCGTCGATCGCCTCACGAAATCTGCTCATTTTATTGCCATACGAGAAGACTTTAAGTTAGAACGATTAGCACGAATAGATACTGACGAAGTCATTTGTCGACACAGGATGCCTCGTGACATCATCTCTAATCGCGACGCTCGCTTTACTTCACGTCTCTAGGAAAATTTTCAATCCGCACTGGGTACGACTCTTAATCTCAGTACCGCGTTCCATCCCTAAACCAACGGTCATGTGAATGTACGATTCGCACCCTTGAAGACATGCTTCGATCGTGTGTTATAGATTTCGGTGATAATTGGATGCGCTTTTACCTTTAATAGAATTTTAGTACAATAACAGTTATCCTACTAGTATTCAAATGGCACCATTTAAGGTACTATACGGCAGAAAATGTTGATCGCCTATTGTTTGGAACGAGATCGGAGAAGCACAGGTCACCGGTCCTGAGTTAATTCAAGAGACGACAGACAAGACTCTCCAAATTGGAGACAATCTTCTGAAAGCCCGTAGTCGTCAAAAGAGTTATGCCGATAAACGCCGCAAGCCCCTACAATTCGAAGTTGGAGATCACGTTCTCTTAAAGGTTTCACCTTGGAAAGGAGTGATCCGATTAGGAAAGAAAGGGAAACTAGCGCCACGATACATGGGTCCCTTTGTGCTTCTAATCAAGCTTATGATTAGTAAAGCCTAACCAAGCTTGTTAACATGAACTTCGGGCTGTTTGAACACCCTAAACTTTCTGTTTTTGAAGAGCTTTAAGCTCACAAGTGTTGCCAAGTCAAGAACTTGAGGTTAGTGTGACTATAAGGTTAGCTTGGGCTATCCTACATCTAAGTCTACACAACACTTGATGTTTTTCCCATTCATCCTAAGTAGTTTGCTAGTTGAAAGTAACACAACCCCGTCTAGCCTTCGACGTGTGTCGACGCCGGCTCACCGGGTTGTAGCTTACTTGGCTACTTAGTGTATAATAATGTATGTATTCATTTCTTATTCTTGTACTTGTTCTTGACCCTCCTTGTTGTCTATGACGACTTGTGAAGTGGTGAACATCATACGAGGTTCCTAAATGGATGGTTCTACCTCCTACCTCCTCCATGACTTCCATGAAATCTTTGATAATTTATAGTTTATTATTATGTAAAATGTATCTAATATAATCCTACAAACCGAACCCTTGATAATGACTAAATAATCACCTATCGAGTTAATAAGTTTTATCACTAAAGTGCGTAGTTCCTTGTCACGATTCTAATAGGTCTCAAACCTATGAACTCACATCAAACCCATTCGGGTTATTATAGTGTCAAGAACAAGTGCTATACCTTAGTGATTAATTTCATACCATAATACTTTATTCTTATTTCTATAATCATGCTCGATAATCCAAATCTTCCGTTAAAACTCATACTCATACGTATGTTCTTCTTGTAGAAGGACAAGGTACCAAACCCTAATCACAACAAGCTCGCGAAATTTCTTGAAGTGGAATACTTTAGAAAAACTGTGAGTATACTCGACCCATTTACCGCTTTCTCACTTTTGGGTTGTAACATGTTTACTAATCAAAATGCACTTATCACATATCCATGCTTTACATACTCAATACTTAATACATGATGCTTGTTATGCTTAGATACATGCTAGAATTATACATGCTCGATCATTAACTTAGTTAGCCCAACTTATCATATATAGCGCTATAGGAGTAGCACACCACCCGTCGGGGTTAAAGATTCTCATACTTATTTTAGTCTCGTTGCTTTTGCAACGAGGGAAGCTCGATCTCATAAACTTTTGTGGAAACTCGGGGTTTGATCTAGTGTTGCATGATTAGCATTTACCTTACATAACGATTACCATGTGGATTCGAGTTATACCTTTTTATACTTATGCTATGTATCACCAAACTTGTATACTCGCCTTTGCTTTTGCATTGAACTCTATTTTAAAACATGTTACAGGTTGATGAAGATGATGCCATGAAATTGGAGTAGTGTTGATGACTAGATACACATATAGACGTTTAGGTTTACAATTGTTGTCAAATTTTGTCCTTTGCTATTATTGTATTTGAAATCTGGTTTAAATTAATTATTGTCGCAATTAGTTTTATAAACAATGAGCAATCTCTTTCGTCTCGTCTCGATGCTTCCGCCATCAGTTGGGGTGTGACAGATTGGTATCAGAGCCATAACTATAGGGAATTAGGTAGAATTGCCATGTTCGACCTAGTCTATAGTTTAAGTGTCCATTTTTGACCATTCCTATGCTATGCTTAAAACTTTATTCTTCCTTCATTGTTTCTTCCTTTCTTTTGGCCTTAATACTTACATAACGTCTTTCCTAAGACGTTTACACAATACACTTGAATACTTGAAGACACTCGTGATGCAAAGGAGGCGATTTGCACCAAAATAGGTCAAATGACGTACAATTTTTGGTGAAATCCCTCATTCCGCGTATTTGATTTTTCACGAAGTTATACCATCAAGTTAGGAGTGATATCCACATCTTGATGGAAAACTTCCATTTCATCCTCTAGTGGATCTTACAAACGAGTCGGGATATGCTCCTCGTTTAGTAAGAAACAACCACACTTAGGGTACGAAATCGTCAAGTTAGCGGTGAAACCCGCACCTTGTCGATTAAGTCCCGTTCCTCGATTTTCAATCTTGCCAAAGTCTCGAATTCTCGATCGACTAGGGACATGTAGTAACTGGAAGGGTAAAATGCCGCTAATCGCTTCTCGAAGAGAGCGTTTTACCTATTAGGCCAAAGCATGTTCCCCTACTCGAAAGATCTTACGAATCACTTTGTAATAGTCGACGTTTCTCTACCTGAAACAATCCCATGTTTTATTAAGCCAATCTTATATGTTATCTCAATTTTTAGGTGATTTTATACTTGTTACCTCATTCGTTTCAAACCAATACACAATTCGCACGTCTCTCGCAATCAAAAAACAATAATGATCCTCGCGAACAAACTAAATTTATAATCTTTATACGCATTCATACGTGGTTATACTTGTTAAATACTTGTTGAATACTCGTTAAATACTCGCTAAATACATGAAAAATACGTGAAATACCCATGCTTATACATGCAAAACCTATTTTTACATTATGATCAAGTCTCACCCTTTTCCTTTCTATTTCAACCCTAGATGTCTTCTCCAAGCTCTTCCAAGAAATCCAAGGGTTCCAAGAGGGGTTCAAACAACCAAGGGGACTCAATCTCCAAGCAAGAATTGGTAGGATTAGTCGTGGAACAAATGGCTGAGCTGATGGCTAAAATCATCCCAAACATAGTAACCCAAATCCAAACCATCCACGAAACTCCCAAGTCCTCCGTTGACTCAAAGATGGACCCTCCCAAATCAACGTTCCAGTTCAAACAGTTCATGGCTTGTAAGCCCATGGAACTCACTAGTAATGATGGCGCTACCGCCATGATGAACTGGTTCGACGCGATCGAACTCACCTTTTTGCAAAGCGGATGCCCTGATGAGCTCCGAACCTTGAACGCCAACGGGGTCTTTCGAGAGAAAGCCCTTGAGTGGTGGACCACTGAAAGAAACAAGCGTGGTAATGAAGCAGCCCACGCATTACCTCGGGAAGAGCTAAGGCAGCTCATGAAGGACCAATTCTATCCTCCTCACGAGATCCAGAAACTTGAAAACAAGTTCTGGAATCTCACCCAACAGGGGAGCGACGCTGAAGGATTGATCGTGCGCTTCAAACAGTTGAGTATCCTTTACCCTGGGCAAGTGGATACCGTTCCCAAGGCAATCGCCAAACTCATTCGTTGCCCCTCGCCGCCGCAAGCCCAAACCCCTCGAAGATTCTTATAGCATCACGATTGAGATGAACCACAACTGCATTCGTCATGGGGCCTATGACAAGGTCTCCAATAAGCATGCACACCAAGCCACCGTTGATACCACCACCACTACCGAATCACCTCCCTCCCAAGCCAAGAAACAAAACAATAACAGGAACAAGAAGCGGAAGGCTTCTGTTCAAAACAATGCAGTTGTTACTCCGCTTGCCCCACCACTAAACGCTGTCTCCTTTACCCAAAACACCGAGCCACCCAAGCGAAACTACATCGGTACTTGGCCTAAATGTGAACGGTGCACCTACCACCATCTCCCATCCACCCCGTGTCGGAAATGCGCCAACTGTAACAGGATGGGGCATTTCGCTAGCTATTATCGCCAACCCCAAAACAATCAAGCCATCATACCTAACCCTAACCCGATCCAACTGCAACCGTAGCGTCAGAATGCTCCTGTGCGAGCGTGTTACAAATGTGGCGATCTCAATCATCTCGCCAATGTGTGTCCTCTACTCAACCAGCAGCCTCAACTCCAACAGCAACCTCAGCCTACTAAAGGACGAGCTTTTATGCTTACCTCCGCTCAGGCTCAAAACTCCAATGACGTCATCACTGGTACGTTCCTTGTCAACCATATTTATGCTTCATGTCTGTTTGATACTGGTGCCGATAAAAGTTTTGTGTCTGTCGAATTTGAACCTTTACTTAAGTGCGAACGCTCCAAATTGCCTGATCCTTTCGCTGTCGAAGTCGCTAACGGGAAATCCATCACCGTTGATTCCGTCCTTTCTAATTGCTCCTTGAATCTTAACGATCTTACATTTTTGATTGACCTCATTCCCATGCAATTGGGAAGCTTTGATATCATAGTAGGTATGGACTGGCTTAGGCGAGTTCGTGCCAGAGTTGTTTGTTCTGAAAAGTTCATTCGTCTTCCTCTTCCTAACAACGATTCGTTGCACGTCTATGGTGAGAAACCTTCTAGAGGTCTCAAGCTTATTTCATGTATTCAAGCGAACAAGTACTTACATAAGGAGTACTTTTCCTTTCTCGCCCATGTTGTGGAAAAGAAAGACAAAGGCCCGAGCATAATGATGTTCCCATCGTTTGTCAATTTCCCAATGTCTTCCTAGAGGATCTTCATGGTCCTCCGCCTCCTCGATGCGTTGATTTTGGTATTGACCTCATCCCCGGTGCAACTCCTGTTGCGAAGGCTCCCTATCGTTTAGCACCCTCAGATTTGCAAGAGCTATCGAGCCAACTTCAAGAGCTTCTTGATGAAGGCTTTATACGCCCTAGTACTTCTCCTTGGGACGCTCCCATTTTATTCGTCAAGAAGAAAGGTGGATCCTTTCGGATGTGCATTGACTATCGCGAACTCAACAAACTTAACAGTAAAGAAACGATATCCTCTCCCTGTATTGACGATCTCTTTGATCAGCTTCAAGGTGCGACGTGTTTCTCGAAATCGATCTCCGTTCTGGCTATCATCAACTTCGAGTTTCCGAGGAAGATGTACCTAAAACTGCTTTCCGCACACATTATGGACATTACGAGTTCATGGTCATGCCTTTTGGTTTGACCAATGCGCCTGCTGTGTTTATGGATCTCATGAACCGCGTGTGTAAACCTTTTCTCGATCAATTCGTAATCGTATTCATCGACGATATTCTCATCTACTCCAAGACGAAAGAAGAACATGGGCGACATTTGCAAATTATCCTTAAGACCGAACGTCTTTATGCCAAATTCTCCAAGTGTGAATTCTGGCTAAAAGAGGTTCAATTCCTTGGTCACACCATCAATGAACTCGGTATTGACGTCGACCCCGCAAAGATAGAAGCTGTGAAGAATTGGATTGCTCCTAAATCGCCTTCTGAAATTCGTTCGTTCCTTGGCCTAGCTGGTTATTATCGTCTCTTCATCTCGAACTTTTCCAAATCACCGTTCCTTTTAACGTCTTTGACCCCGAAAGACAAACCTTTTGTTTGGGGTCCTGGACAAGAGGAGTCTTTCCAAACTCTCAAGGACATACTTTGTAATGCTCCTATCCTTGCACTTCCCGATGGAAACGAGGATTTCGTCGTGTATTGCGATGCTTCAAACCAAGGTCTTGGTTGCGTTCTTATGCAACAGGACAAGGTTATCGCTTACGCGTCGAGACAACTCAAAATTCATGAGAAAAACTATACTACGCACGACCTTGAACTTGGTGCAGTTGTTTTTGCATTGAAGATTTGGCGACACTACCTTTATGGTACAAAGTGTACGGTCTTCAGCGACCACAAGAGCCTCCAACATATCTTGGATTAAAAGGAACTCAACCTGCGTCAACGTCCTTGGGTAGAATTGTTAAACGAATACGACTGTGATATTCGCTACCACCCTGGTAAGGCGAATGTCGTGGCCGATGCACTCAGTCATAAGACTCATGTTAAGAGTGTTCATTGCTACCAAATGGTGGGAAAACTCAACGAGTTGATTCGTCAAGCACAATTTGCCGTCATTGACGAGGTAACCTCGATAACGAGTTGAATCGTGGAGTCGAAAACCCACTCATAGTTAAGCCCGATGGTATCCTTTACTACCTTAATCGCATTTGTATTCCCGATCGTCTCAATCTTCGAAACACCTTGATGGATGAAGCCCACAAATCCTGATACTCCATTCATCCTGGCGCCGACAAGATTTATGACGATCTTCGAGCATCTTATTGGTGGCCTGGGATGAAGAAAGATATCGCCCTTTACGTCTCAAAGTGTCTTACGTGTTCCAAAGTCAAGGCCGAACATCAACATCCCTCTGGTTGGCTCGAACAACCAGAAGTCCCTGTCTGGAAATGGGAGAGCATTGCCATGGATTTTATCACCAAATTACCTCGTACTTCGTCTGGTCATGAGAGCATATGGGTTATCATTGACCGATTGACCAAATCCGCTCATTTCCTCGCCATTCGTGAAGATTACAAAGTCGAGAAATTGGCTCGCATATACACGGATGAAGTCATCAGTCGTCATGGTACTCCTCTTGATATTATTTCCGATCGAGATGCTCGTTTCACCTCCCGCCTTTGGAAAACATTTCAATCCGCCCTTGGCACTTGTCTTAACCTTAGCACCGCTTTTCATCCTCGGTCTGATGGTCAAACCGAGCGTACAATCCAAACCTTAGAGGATATGCTTCGTTCTTGCGTAATCGATTTTGGCGGCAATTGGGATTCGCACTTACCTTTGGTAGAATTCTCGTACAATAATAGTTATCACGCCAGTATTCAAATAACTCCATTTGAAGCATTGTATGGTCGTAAGTGCAGTTCGCCTATTTGTTGGCACGAGATTGGAGATGTTCAGATCACCGGTCCCGAATTAATACAAGAGACGACGGACAAAATCCTACAAATCTGTGATAACCGCCTCAAGGCTCGAGGTCGTCAAAGAGTTACGCCGACAAGAGACACAAACCTTTGGAATTTAATGTTGGTGATCATGTATTTCTCATGGTATCTCCTTGGAAGGGCGTTGTTCGTTTTGGTAAGAAAGGCATACTCGCTCCTCGCTACGTAGGTCCTTTCAAGCGCTCAACAATGTTCATCCTGTTTTCCATGTTTCCTGTCACACCCCGACCCGCAGCGGAAAAGGTGATCGGGGCATGATTGGGTTATCATCAAAGCTCATGACATTTATTTTAACGTTTCATATTCATTAATACACTTTAATGGAAAATTACAATCAATATTACAACATGTCCTAAATATCAATCTAGGCTTCATTGTTTTCTTCTAAGGCATTTCCTATGTTTTCCTTGCTTCATCCTGTTCACCTGTATCATGTGTAAAAAGGGTTTTTGGATCAACAAAAAGTTGGCGAGTGAATCCTATGGAAAACATTTGAACAAGTTTATTTAATTGATTATAAAATAGAGTGCACAACCACACATGAGTAAAAATAGATGTAAACTTATTCACCAATCAATTTAATATTAAACAATACACACATGAACAATAATGGATCGTTTAGAGGCACGCGTTGCTCAACTCGTCTCTCACGAGGAACTGATGGGCCTAATGAATGAATTGCATAAACTTGACAATATGAAATACAAAACTACAAACAATATAAACTCAATAATACACACACGAACAATAATGGATTTGTTTTGAGGCACGTGTTGCTCAACTCATCTCACACGAGGAACTGATGGGCCTAACAAATGAATTGCATATAAATAGACAAAATGAAATACATAACTACAAGCAATGTATACAATCTAAGTTTAGATCACAATATGGTATGGCACAAGTTTAAATAAACGAGTTAATTTTATGACACATGACACACCCCAAAACGTGTAATTAAAAAGGGGAGTTGTAAGATTCACTCACAGTGGCTGCGTTCGGTTGATGATGTTGAATGCACGCGAAATGGTTTTAACCACGAGTGAAATTAACCTAGATAATGGCATAATGTTTCGGTAAGTAAACGGATTTTATTAATCCATTTAGTAGGATTGTTGGGTGTATTTTTGTGAGTTTAAGGCTATTTTCTAACCTTAAAAATGTTATTTTTAAGTATTTTTAATTGATTTTTAATTAAAATAAATAAATAAAAATAATAAAAAAGTTGACTTTTTTGACCGTTGACCGTTGACCGTTGACTTTGACTGTTGACCGGTTCGTATGTGTTATTGTGTGCGCTGGGTGAGGCTCGAACCCGAGACCTCCCGTACGCGTGCACGCAGCTCTACCAACTGAGCTACGTGTCTAACCCGAAATATTTCTGTTTTTAATTATATTTATATATTAATTAGATTCATCCGAAAATCAACTTATTTCTAAAAAGATTTTAATCAGTGACTCGGTACGCTCCACAGGTCTCGAACCCGGGACCTGTGGTTTAGGTTAACACACAGTCCACCGCTGGACTGTGTGTTTAACTTGTTATATAACCTGATTTTTATTATACTTATATACAATTAAATAATTTCAGTTCTACCTTATTTAAAAAGGTTGGATAATTGTCCGGACCGGTGCGGTAGTCCGGATTCGAACTCGTGACGTGTGATTAAACAGTCACACAGTCCACCACTGGACTGTGTGTCTAACTTGGTTATTATTCCGGTTATTATTAAACTTAACATGTAACAGCGGTGACTCTTGTTCGGTTAACAAAAAAAAAGACATTTTTATTAAGGCAAGCATGCGTGGGACAAGATTCGAACTCGAGACGTTTACGTGTTTAATGTGCACACAGTCCACCGCTGGACTGTGTGTCTAACCCGAGTTATAACTTGATTTTAATTATACATATACACAACTGGAACTTCGTCTTCTTCGTTGAATTTAACCAGAATCGGAAGTCCGACTGGTTCGATGTTTTAATCATGTTCTTTAGTGTTTTGAGGTTAATTACAGGTGAGATATATAAAAAGAATGAAAGATTTAAGCGTAAGGTATACCGACTGAACTCCTCTGTTTCTCCGGCGAAACTCCGGTGATAGCAGAAACTTCCGGCGACGTGTGTCCTGCGGCAGAGAGTCTTCAGCAAGCTTGAAATGGATGTGGGTGACTTCGGTATAAGCTCTGGGGGTTCAGTAAGGCTCAGAAGTGAAGTGTTCGGTTTTCCGGCGATGTGCAGAACTTTTCCGGCGAGTGGAATTACGTCGGGTAAAGGTGCGGTTTTGAGCGAAAAAGCTTGCAGAGGTTTGAGGGGGTATTTATAAGGCAGGTTATCGATGAATTTGGTCCGATTTCCGACTTGATTCGTCGGTTAAAAACTTTCCAGCGGTTATAACTTGTGTCGCGGACTCAGGCGTCGGTTATAACCGATGTAGTGATTAAGGTTTACGTTATAACTGAAGAAATCGTAAATTCTTGGCGAGTTAGTCGGGATTTCCGACGACTGAAATTTGGGCGCGCCGATTTTGAATTTGATAATCATGTTATGATTTAATTGTCTTCAATAGTTAACAAGAATTACAAGTGGCGCAGTGATTGGAGAGTTGAGTGTTAAGTTGTTGTTTGAATCGCAAGCTGACCCGGGTTCGAAACCCGGCAGAAACATTATATTTTTATTTCATTATTTTTAACAATTTTTCAAAAACAAATTATATATTCCAATATAATAATTAATTATGTATCGTTTAAAATTAATTTGGGCATTAAATACGCCACGAAATTTTAAACTGATTGTTCGGTTAATAAACGGAACGGGTTTGGTAAAATCCGTTTTTTGACGGATGTTACAGTATCCCTGATTTTTAGAAATTTCGTCCCGAAATTTAAGTAGTGATATATTTGACTAAAAGAATGATGGTGTTTAGTTTGACAGTTACATACTTAGAAGAAGAGTAAGAGTTTAAATTTTTGTTTGAGGCGGTAACGTCCCTTGTAAGGTTAAGTACCCTATTACAGGAATCGCTTTTTGTTGCCTACTGTAAAAGTATTGATAAGCAGAGTTGATTCGCTAAATATGATATCATGCATAAGAGTTTGGATATGTTTGGAAGGATATGGTTATATCCTAAGGCAAAACTTCTAATACTACAACCTACATGGAACTTCTCATAACCATCTAACAATACTTCTGATCCTTTGACAAGAATACTTATATATAGGAAGTACCAGCGGCGTATCCACCATATTCTTGTCAAATTTTCATTGGTTTTATCAGTAAGTTATGATTGGTCCTATGATGTAACTCTAGAACATAAATAACACAACAACCAATATTTGAATCCACATTCTGATAGCATATAGGTTTGAATGGTGACAGTTCCTCTCTCGTTTGTTATGATGGAGAGATTAGTTTATGTAGAAATAGAACACAATCCAATTTCTTTAAATGGCGAGATGATATGAATGTAACACAAATTTCAACCAAGGCAATACTAAATCCTACATGGAACTTCTCATAACCGCCTGATAATGCCTCTGATCCTTTGGCAAGAATATTTATATATAGGAAGTACCAGCGGCGTATCCACCATATTCTTGTCAAATTTTCGTTGGTTTTATCCGCAAGTTATGATTAGTTACCAAGAAACTACTAAATCCTACATAGAACTTCTCATAACCGTCTGACAATGCCTCTGATCCTTTGAAAAGAATACTTATATATAGGAAGTACCAACGGCGTATCCACCATATTCTCGTCAAATTTTCTTTGGTTTTGTCAGTGAATTATGATTAGTCCTATGTGACTCTACAACCAATACAACAAACACAAAATACTGAAAATGAAAAAATGTCTGTGCGATCAAGGCTCAATCAAACGGAGCCGATCGTATTGCATGTACTGAAAATGAAAATGTCTGTGCGATCAAGGCTCAATCAAGCGGAGCCGATCGTATTGCATGTATTGAAAATAATAAATTTAATCTAAACAACAATCACACAAACAGCTTATACATGGAACCTCTCATAACCGCCTGATAATGCCTCCGATCCTTTGACAAGAATACTTATATATAGGAAGTACCAGCGGCGTATCCACCATATTCTTGTCAAATTTTCATTGACTTTATCCACAAGTTATGATTAGTCTATGTGACTCTACAACAAACACAACAACCACAAGATACTGATAATGAAAATGTCTGTGCGATCAAGGCTCAATCAAACGGAGCCGATCGTATTGCATGTACTGAAAATGAAAATGTCTGTGCGATCAAGGCTCAATCAAACGGAGCCGATCGTATTGCATGTACTGAAAATAATAAATTGAATCTAAACAATAATCACACAAACAGCCTATACATGGAACCTCTCATAACCGCCTGATAATGCCTCCGATCCTTTGACAAGAATACTTATATATAGGAAGTACCAGCGGCGTATCCACCATATTCTCGTCAAATTCTCATTGACTTTATCCGCAAGTTATGATTAGTTCTATGTGACTCTACAACAAACACAACAACCACAAGATACTGATAATGAAAATGTCTGTGCGATCAAGGCTCAATCAAACGGAGCCGATCGTATGTGGGCACGCCGGGTTCACGCTCATAATGAAATGGGGAACATGCTCAACGCTCATAATGTAAGGGGGAGCGGCGGCCTATGAAATTGCATGTACTGAAAATAATAAACAATAATTACTCAAACAGTTTACACATGGAACCTCTCATAACTGCCAGATAATGCCTCCGATCCTTTGACAAGAATACTTATATATAGGAACTACCAGCGGCGTATCCACCATATTCTTGTCAAAGTTTCATTGGCTTTATCCTTAAGTTATGATTGGTTCTATGTGATAAAGAAAAACATAAAACTAAACGATTGGAGTTGAATCTGGATTTTCGGTGAAGAGGACTAGTTGGGTATCTTCGTTTGGGCCGTCATTATCTTCGACAGGATTGGCGTTGATGTTGAAAACTCTTCCCCTTGCTGGTGGCCTAGTGATTGGATTTTCTTGATTTACTTGGTTAACTGGGTTTGACTGAGCTTGAGTGTTGATGATGTTAACCAATCGAGGGCACGTGTTTCTAAAGTGGGTAGGGTCGCCACAATTGAAACAAGCTCGAACATATGGGAACATGGGGTATTGGGGTTGTTGATAGGTTTGGATCATATTTTGAGTAGGGGGAGAGATTTGGTTTTGAAAGGTGCGGCAAACCTTGCTCACATGACCATAGCGTCCACAACTTGCACATAGTCGACAAGGTAAGGTAAGGGGATGGTGATAAAAACAGTTGTTGCATTGAGGGTGAGGTCCAAGATATGGTTTCTTATTTGGGTAAGTTGAGTTGGGTACCACTTGGGTGATTGGGATAGCTTAGATGGTATGGCGTGTGAAATTGGTTGATTACGTTGGGTAGTAGCGAAAAGTTGCCCGTCTCTTTTTCTCTTAAAGTGGATTGAGAAGGGGATTCGGTTTGGGTGGAGTCGGAGGTTTCAGTCGATGCTTTATCCTTCTTCTTCTCCTCCTTGAAGTCTTTGTTCCGGATTCGGTTCTCGGTGAGCTCTGTTGCTAGCTCCATTGCTGCTTCCAAAGTTGCAGGCGTGGTACTTATTACAGAGTCTTGAATCGATGGAAGACCTCGAATGTAGTGCTCGATCAAACGGTAGAGGGGAGTGAACAAGTTGGGAACCATTTGATGTAACTCGAGAAATCTTTTGTTGTATGTGGTGTGGTCTCCTTCCTTTTGCTTCAACGAATAAAATTCATCTTCTAATTTCTTGATTTCGCTCCTTGGGCAAAATCGTCTGGTCATGATTTTCTTCAATTCGTTCCAAGTTAAAGTCATAGCATCTTCCACACCTCGTTTGGACTTCTCTGTATTCCACCAACTAAGTGCTATTCCATATAATCGACCGGTAGCATATCGCACTTTGCGATCATCGGGGCAATCGCAATTTAGAAAAGTGTTCTCCATCTCTCCAAACCAATGGAGGAGAGCGGTGACGCCTTCAGTCCCTTTGTATTTTGGAGGGTCACATGATTTGAAATGCTTGTAGGTGCATTTAGTGGTATTTGGGGAAGGGTTGATAACGTGTTGATCTTCTTGATTAACAGGATTCGCGGTAAGTGCTTGTTGGACTTGGATTACAATGTTGGGTATTACGGCAGCCATTTGTTGAGCGATTAGGGCAGCCATGCGCTCGCGGGCTTTTCCTGCTCTCATCTTCCTATGGGCGAGGCTAGAAGACATCTACAAGGAATACATGTCAAGAGTATGAGTTGGATGCTTTTGGGATCATGGGTCGCACTTAGGAATGAACATTCATAAAATAATTATAGAAAAATAAATCTACTACATCCATAGGATGTCTTGGGCTTTGCTCGTCATTAGGCCCTGCATGCCGCCATACTTCACCTTCGTAATCATGTGGGCCCCCATGAATACCGGGTTTTCTATATGGTTCGCATGTGTTAGCCTGGTTACGTACACTAAAACCCGGAGAAAATCGAGAAATATGTATACAACGTGTGATATTCGGAATGTGTCCAGGTGTAGACACGGTGACACCTCAAAGTGGGGTTAGTTCGAACGACGTTTGATGTGACATGCTTTGGCCTAATAGGTCCTTCGTACTCTCATCGTTGGTCCCCAGGTAGGTAAACTGGTCCGTTATATTGGATTTATACAAATGCCAACCTAGACAGGACGTTCCGACTATCGGTACTTGTACCCTTCCAGTTACTACATGCCCGTCGCAGAACTTACTTTGATGAGATTTGAAAATTGCAACAAAATCTTTGAATAATGAGAGTATGAAAATGATTTGAATATATGAACATTGAAATATGTATAATGAATGTGTATGTAAGTATGTATGTTTGACTGTAAATATAAACAAATATGAAACAAATAAATATCATAAGTTTGTATGTAACCACCTAATCAATTAAAATTTAGGCAGACTATAGTATAGGCTCTAAGGGTCTAATAACCTATCCTATATCCCTATAGTCATGGCTCTGATACCAATCTGTCACACCCCGACCCGCAGCGGAAAAGGTGATCGGGGCATGATTGGGTTATCATCAAAGCTCATGACATTTATTTTAACGTTTCATATTCATTAATACACTTTAATGGAAAATTACAATCAATATTACAACATGTCCTAAATATCAATCTAGGCTTCATTGTTTTCTTCTAAGGCATTTCCTATGTTTTCCTTGCTTCATCCTGTTCACCTGTATCATGTGTAAAAAGGGTTTTTGGATCAACAAAAAGTTGGCGAGTGAATCCTATGGAAAACATTTGAACAAGTTTATTTAATTGATTATAAAATAGAGTGCACAACCACACATGAGTAAAAATAGATGTAAACTTATTCACCAATCAATTTAATATTAAACAATACACACATGAACAATAATGGATCGTTTAGAGGCACGCGTTGCTCAACTCGTCTCTCACGAGGAACTGATGGGCCTAATGAATGAATTGCATAAACTTGACAATATGAAATACAAAACTACAAACAATATAAACTCAATAATACACACACGAACAATAATGGATTTGTTTTGAGGCACGTGTTGCTCAACTCATCTCACACGAGGAACTGATGGGCCTAACAAATGAATTGCATATAAATAGACAAAATGAAATACATAACTACAAGCAATGTATACAATCTAAGTTTAGATCACAATATGGTATGGCACAAGTTTAAATAAACGAGTTAATTTTATGACACATGACACACCCCAAAACGTGTAATTAAAAAGGGGAGTTGTAAGATTCACTCACAGTGGCTGCGTTCGGTTGATGATGTTGAATGCACGCGAAATGGTTTTAACCACGAGTGAAATTAACCTAGATAATGGCATAATGTTTCGGTAAGTAAACGGATTTTATTAATCCATTTAGTAGGATTGTTGGGTGTATTTTTGTGAGTTTAAGGCTATTTTCTAACCTTAAAAATGTTATTTTTAAGTATTTTTAATTGATTTTTAATTAAAATAAATAAATAAAAATAATAAAAAAGTTGACTTTTTTGACCGTTGACCGTTGACCGTTGACTTTGACTGTTGACCGGTTCGTATGTGTTATTGTGTGCGCTGGGTGAGGCTCGAACCCGAGACCTCCCGTACGCGTGCACGCAGCTCTACCAACTGAGCTACGTGTCTAACCCGAAATATTTCTGTTTTTAATTATATTTATATATTAATTAGATTAATCCGAAAATCAACTTATTTCAAAAAGATTTTAATCAGTGACTCGGTACGCTCCACAGGTCTCGAACCCGGGACCTGTGGTTTAGGTTAACACACAGTCCACCGCTGGACTGTGTGTTTAACTTGTTATATAACCTGATTTTTATTATACTTATATACAATTAAATAATTTCAGTTCTGCCTTATTTAAAAAGGTTGGATAATTGTCCGGACCGGTGCGGTAGTCCGGATTCGAACTCGTGACGTGTGATTAAACATTCACACAGTCCACCACTGGACTGTGTGTCTAACTTGGTTATTATTCCGGTTATTATTAAACTTAACATGTAACAGCGGTGACTCTGGTTCGGTTAACAAAAAAAAAGACATTTTTATTAAGGCAAGCATGCGTGGGACAAGATTCGAACTCGAGACGTTTACGTGTTTAATGTGCGCACAGTCCACCGCTGGACTGTGTGTCTAACCCGAGTTATAACTTGATTTTAATTATACATATACACAACTGGAACTTCGTCTTCTTCGTTGAATTTAACCAGAATCGGAAGTCCGACTGGTTCGATGTTTTAATCATGTTCTTTAGTGTTTTGAGGTTAATTACAGGTGAGATATATAAAAAGAATGAAAGATTTAAGCGTAAGGTATACCGACTGAACTCCTCTGTTTCTCCGGCGAAACTCCGGTGACAGCAGAAACTTCCGGCGACGTGTGTCCTGCGGCAGAGAGTCTTCAGCAAGCTTGAAATGGATGTGGGTGACTTCGGTATAAGCTCTGGGGGTTCAGTAAGGCTCAGAAGTGAAGTGTTCGGTTTTCCGGCGATGTGCAGAACTTTTCCGGCGAGTGGAATTACGTCGGGTAAAGGTGCGGTTTTGAGCGAAAAAGCTTGCAGAGGTTTGAGGGGGTATTTATAAGGCAGGTTATCGATGAATTTGGTCCGATTTCCGACTTGATTCGTCGGTTAAAAACTTTCCGGCGGTTATAACTTGTGTCGCGGACTCAGGCGTCGGTTATAACCGATGTAGTGATTAAGGTTTACGTTATAACTGAAGAAATCGTAAATTCTTAGCGAGTTAGTCGGGATTTCCGACGACTGAAATTTGGGCGCGCCGATTTTGAATTTGATAATCATGGTATGATTTAATTGCTTCAATAGTTAACAAGAATTACAAGTGGCGCAGTGGTTGGAGAGTTGAGTGTTAAGTTGTTGTTTGAATCGCTGGCTGACCCGGGTTCGAAACCCAGCAGAAACATTATATTTTTATTTCATTATTTTTAACAATTTTCAAAACAAATTATATATTCCAATATAATAATTAATTATGTATCATTTAAAATTAATTTGGGCATTAAATACGCCACGAAATTTTAAACTGATTGTTCGGTTAATAAACGGAACGGGATTGGTAAAATCCGTTTTTTGACGGATGTTACATTTCCAACCTAAAGAAATGTAATATCCTGTTTTCCATCTTCAAATCAACGAGACATTGCATTTCGTGGAGAAACCGGTCGAAATCATGGACCTAGGAATCAAGCAACTAAGGCGCAGTCGAATACCTATCGTCAAGGTTCGATGGGAAGGGAAACGTGGCGCTGAATTTACTTGGGAACTCCAAAGTGATATGAAGACTTAGTATCTGCATCTCTTCATTGCATCTTCCTAAATTTCGGGACGAAATTTCCTAAAGGAGGGGAGACTGTAACGCCTCACTTTTTCATACTTTCCTTGTTTAGAAAGCTAGTCTTGTATTTCTATTTTTGGAAACTGTTATATCTCGTATTCGTACTTTCATTGTAACCTTTGTAATCGAGACTTGAATCATAATGGAATATACATTTTTATCTCTATACTTGTTATACACAATCATACATACTTATACTTGATACTCATATTCAAAAACGTGACATACTTGTGAATAAGCGACGTTTATACTTTATGCATACGTTATACACAATGTTGATACTCAATCTCAATCCTTTTTTAAATACATATACATTGTGATACACTACTTATGCTTATGAGACCTTATATTAACTTAAAATGTCCTAAAAATGCACCTAGACCCGTCACCTAACAACCAAGCAACAAAAAACAAAATTTCACCCGGACTAGGTCCCTTGCGGACTGCATTGGGAAACCCATACGGTCCGCATGGGGGTGCTGGGCGGGCAGAAATGTTTTGGCTCGCGTTTAAGCACGGATCCCACCGTTCCCACACCCTCCAATCACCTCTAAACCCATATTAAACACCCCAACAACCTCCAAACACATCTCCTATAAATACACACCTTCTCTAAGCCATTTCACACTTTTACAACCCTCTAATCTGTCACACCCCAACCGTTGGCGGAAACATCGGGTTAGTGGCACTAGGCGACCAGATTGATTTGACTAGATGTTCCATAACAATCATTTAACATATCACAACCTGCTTAATATCCCATACTATTAAACGTAACATTTAAACAATTATTACAA
>CAMTDV010000534.1:0-18990 GCA_947069175.1 Scalesia atractyloides | reverse complement strand
TACAAAAAGCAACATGTACCCTTTTGTTTAACGCACACACCCTTTAGATTAACATATACCCCTTTGTTTAGCACACACACACCCTTTGATTAACATATACCCCTTTGTTTAACATACACACCCCTTTGATTAACACAACACCCACACCCCTTTGTTTAACACACACCCCTTTGATTAACACACCCCTTTGTTTAACACACACCCCTTTTTTTAACACACATTGCATCTTCATTTTAATTGATCACACCCCTTTTTCTGATTGATATGACCAAGCTTTCATCCCAGAAAGAACTTCAACCTAAACCATTACAATGTTTCACAAAGTGGTATACCACCATTCGGTAACTTTATATAATATAAGACATGTATCTCTTTAATTTCTCTTATTATTAGAACTCTTCCTTTTCTTATATTATAATGATGAACAAATCGAAAGTTCCCACAAAAATGGTAATTGCCTCCAAGAAGCCCTCCCTCACTTGAATCTCATGTTTACAAACTTCTGTTTGTTTACATTTTTTTCCATTCACAACTTGATAATTGTATTTGCATATTCTCTCTCTAATATCTATCCATAACATCATGTTTTGCGATTCATTTTCTAACACAAATTCCGTAAAACAATGACACACATATGTTATTCATACTCGAACACCATCATCAATATAGTATAAAGGAACCACAACTGTTTCATAACCAAATCCGATTCCCTCATATACGCACTGATACCGTGGAAGATTTCTATATTCAAAGTATGAAGTGTGAATTGCCGAAAAACCAACTAGCGTTTAAAATCTGAATCCCTCAGATACCCACTGGATAATCTAATAATAATCGAATACAAGAAGATTGTTGTGCAATATAAAGTCTCTGTTTTTGTTTGGAACTCACCGAAAGAAATAAAATAACATTAAAATCCCATTCATGTTTAGGGTTCCTATCATAAATAGTAATAAAAAAAACTTTTGTTTCAATAGCGTACAATGATTCAAAAGAATCATGAACAACAGATCTAATCCTCAAATTTTAAATAAAACCAGAATTTTTTCCAATCATATTCAATTTTAAAGAAAACCGGATTTCAAAACATTAAATTATTGTGGATTTATCATCCTTAATTTAATGGGTTTTTCATCCTTTAATAACTTTAGGGTATTGCATAGGGATGAACTATTAATCTTTTATTTTGAGATAGATTGTTTCTCTTACATAAAAAACAATATTCTTAAACTTTCTTCAATAGATTCAAGCGTCCATTACTAATCTTTTTCCCATCTTATATAGTTATAATAATTACATTAATAATCAACATCTCGCCGTAATACGCTGGTTAACGTAAACTCATAAAAAAAGCAAGCAATTTGGCTATCACAAAAATTTTGTTTGAGGAACTAATTATTAGGCAAGGCGGTTGTATTGGCGGTTCTCTCCAAATGAAAGGTTTTAACTGGTGCTAATGTGTTGGGGTTAAGGTTAGAGGTGGTTGAGGGTGTCAGATCACACCGTATAGTCTTAACGTATGTTTAATAAGTGAATAAATATAGAAAAAAACAACGAAGAGATTGTTTATACCAAATTATTTAACTATGTGTATAGTTTAGTAGGGAGATGAACAGATAGGAAGTATAATTTTGTTAGAAAGTATAGAAAGCAATAAGGTTATGACATTTGACAAAATTGAAAAATAAAGAGGAAATGTATTTTAGTCAATGTTATTTCATCTTCTCCCTTTTTCTTTCTCTGTAACTTTAAAACCCATCATTTTTAAAACCACAATTTTCAACTTTTTCTTCACTTTCTATCTCAATAATCACTATATCATAGTACGATTTTCGTCATCAATCAATGATTCAAACACCAAATCAACGTGTTCTTCAACTTTTTTTTGAAGAAACCCAGTTTAATTTCATGCAATTTCTCATTTTTACCGTGATTTTGAAGCAAATCACTCAATTCGTTTGATTAAATCGCTGATAAGCGTTTCTAGTGTCACACCCCTACCCGCAGCGGAATAAGAGTCGAGGCATAATTGGGTTATCACCAAAGCTCATGATATTTACTAATATGTTTCATATTTATTAAAGTTAAAATTACAATCCCAAATATTCAAACATGTCCATACAAAACAAAGAAAATAAACCAAACAAAACAATTCCAACTCTAAATCATTTTATTCTTCTAGTCCAATCCTATGTGTTTCTGGCTGCAGCTGGTTCATCTATATCATGTGTAAAAATGGGGGTTTTTGGGTCAACATAAGTTGGCGAGTGAACCTTGTTAGATAAACATTTATTATTGATTTACTTATTAGTTTATCAATGAAAAATTGTGCATAATCAATAATGAGCAAATGTAAATAACCAAGCAGTAGCAATAGCAATCACAACTATAACATACAATAACATATGATAGCATACATTAACATACCAACATCATACGATAAATAACATGAATGAAACTGTGCGATCAAGGCTCAATCAAACGGAGCCGATCGTATTGCATGTACTGAAAATAATAAATGTCTGTGCGATCAAGGCTCAATCAAACGGAGCCGATCGTATGTGGGCACGCCAGGTTCACGCTCATAATGTAATGGGGAACATGCTCAACGCTCATAATGTAATGGGGAGCGGCGGCCTATGAAATTGCATGTACTGAAATAATAAATTGAATCTAACAATAACCACACAAACAGTTGAAACAAGCTGGATACACAAGTTCATGATATGCTGTATGCACAATGGTTTAAATATAATATATAGCAAGACACATGATACACCCCAAAACGTGATTAAAACGGGGAATTTGTAAAGATTCACTCACATTGGGTGCGTTTGATTGGAGATGATGAGATGCGCACGAGTCGGGAGAGTTGAACAACGAGAATTACTAACCTAAATAATAACGGAAAAATATAGTAAATGAGTGGATTTTTATTAAGGATTTTAATGGAATTTTTAGATATATTTTTGTGAGTTTAAGGCTATTTTCTATCTTTAAAAATATTATTTTTAAGTATTTTTAATTGATTTTTAAATTAAATTAAATAAATAAATAAAATATAAAAAATTTGTTTATTTTTGCGTTGACCGTTGACCGTTGACTTGTTGACCTATTGACCGGTTCGGTCAGTGTGCATGTATTCGCTGGGTGAGACTCGAACCCGAGACCTCCCGTACGCGTGCACGCAGCTCTACCAACTGAGCTACGTGTCTAACCCGAAATAATCTTGTTTTTAATTATATTTATATACTAATTCGATTTATTCAAAATTCATTTGTTTTAAAAAAAAAGTTTTTATATCATCGAACCGGTGCCGTTAACCAGACTCGAACGCGTGACGTACGAGTTAGTGTTGCACACAGTCCACCGCTGGACTGTGTGTCTAACCTGGTTAATATTTCGGTTTTTATTATACTTAACATCTAACAGAGTTTACCCGGTTCAGTTTTAAACAAAAAGGCATTTTGTTACTACGAAGGTGCGTGTGTCAAGACTCGAACTCGGGACGTATGCGTGTTTTTGTTCGCACACAGTCCACCGCTGGACTGTGTGTCTAACCCGTTCAAAATACCAATTTTAATTATTCTTATATTGTTATCACAGTTCATCTTCTTCGTTGGATTTTACCGACAGCAGATTACTCCATCTTATCTTGTTTAATTCGATTGTTAAGCATTACACAGACTGATATGAGATAGCAGGGATGATAATTAGAAGTAAACATACCGGTGAACGATTGATTACAGAGTTCCGGCAAGGCGTCGGTCTCTGTTTTTAAGGACTTCAACTGAGCAAATCAATTAATCGTTTTGATTAGCTAATCATGAAATTGAAGTGCTAAACAAACGTTAACAGTGTGTTTGAAGGTCCTTACCGTTTCATAGACAAAGATAAAGATTTTTAGAAGTTTTCCGGCGAGCAGAAATTATCCGATGACGACGTCTGAATTTGATATCAAGTGGAAGGTTTGAGTTAGAAATAGCTTAACAACTGTTAGACTACGATGGTATTGAAGAACTTACCGATTTGAGGAAAAATACGGTTTTCCGGCGAACTTGCAGAATTTTCCAGCGAGTTGATTTAAGCTTTCTGATGGTCCGAATGTATGACGAAAGTGAAATGGAAAGTTTGTATGATGTTTCTGAGTCGCGAGAGGCTCTTTGATTACAGTAATTCAGATTGTTGAATAGTTTCGGTTATAACACTCATCATTCTCAGAATTGAAGTCAATTCAAGTCTGAATTGATTAAAATCGTCGGTGCATCGGTTATAAACCTGAAATCGCGATTATTCAAACGTTTAGACGGTTGAATAGCCGATTTCAGTTTTTCAATTGGTGTAACCGGTTTATCTAGGTTTGTATATAAGACTCATTTGTTTCCTAGAGTTGACAGAAAACAAACAAGTGGCGGAGTGGTGATGTGTGTGTGTGTTAAGTCTTTGGATTTAAATTTCCGACTGACCCGGGTTCGAGCCCCGGCAGCAACATTTTATTTTTATTTATTTTGTTTTCACTTTTTATCAAATATAATTTTTATAGTTTAGTTTGTTTATTAATTATGTATCATTAAAAATCAAAATAACCATAAATACACAACGTGACATTTATAACTTGATATTCGATTACAAAACGGAGCGGGTTTGGAAACCCGTTTTTGACAAATGTTACAATATCCCCTACTTTTAGGAATTTCGTCCCGAAATTTAAGTAGTAGTAGGAAAAAGATGTGGATATTTTTCGCGCATTGAGTCTTCACGTTCCCAAGTAAACTCAGGTCCCCGTTTCGACTCCCAGCGTACCCTAACAATTGGAATGCGACTTCGTCGTAAACGTTTTTCTCCGAAGTCCATGATCTCTACAGGTCTTTCAATAAAATGCATAGATTCATCAATCTGAATATCTTCCAGCGGAATGTGGAGGTTCTCATCAGCGAGGCACTTCTTCAAGTTTGATACGTAGAATGTGGAATGAATCCTGTTGAGTTCTTCTGGTAGGTCAAGCTTGTATGCTACAGGTCCTACTCTTTCGAGTATCTTGAAATGTCCTACGTAGCGTGGTGCTAGCTTACCTTTTTAACCAAAACGAACTACTCCCTTCCACGGTGATACTTTTAGAAGTACATGATCACCAATGTTAAACTCTAAAGGCTTCCGTCGTTTATCTGCATAACTCTTTTGACGACTTTGAGCCGCTAGAAGATTGTTTCGGATTTGATGGATCTTGTCTGTGGTTTCTTGGATCAATTCTGGACCAGTGATTTGAGCTTCCCCAATTTCGTGCCAACATACTGGAGATCGGCACTTACGACCATATAAGTCTTCAAAAGGTGCCATGCCGATACTTGAATGATAGCTGTTGTTGTACGAAAATTCAACTAATGGTAGATGAGCGTCCCAATTTCCCTTGAAGTCTATAACACATGCTCGAAGCATATCTTCAAGAGTTTGAATGGTGCGTTCAGATTGACCATCAGTTTGAGGGTGATAGGCGGTACTGAGATCTAATCGCGTACCCATAGCGGCTTGTACTGCTTGCCATGTTCGTGAAGTGAAACGACCATCACGATCAGAAATAATGCTTAACGGTACCCCATGTCGGCTTACGATTTCGCTGATATAAATACGAGCTAGCTTTTCGTTCTTGAAATCTTCGCGGATAGGAATAAAGTGAGCTGATTTTGTAAGTCGGTCAATTATTACCCATATAGTGTCATACCCACCAGAAGTGCGAGGTAACCCGGTAATGAAGTCCATGGTTATATTTTCCCACTTCCATACAGGCATTTCAGGTTGGACCAGAAGTCCTGAGGGTCTTTGGTGTTCAGCTTTCACCTTGGAACATGTAAGGCACTTAGAAACAAAAACAGCAATATCCTTTTTCATTCCAGGCCACCAATAGGTATATCGTAGGTCTTGATACATCTTATCGGCTCCTGGGTGTATAGAGTATTGCGTTTTGTGAGCTTCCTTCATAAGAATTTCACGAAGATTGTTGTGGTTAGGAATCCAGATACGATCTAGGTAGTACAGAATACCGTCAGATTTAGTTTCAATTTTAAGTTCAGCTCCCACAGGACATCTCCTTTCGTACATCATCTTCCGTTACTGAAACATGTTGGGCTTCTCGAATTTGATCTTTAATGTCAGTTATGATTTGCAAACATAGAAGATGAATGGAGTTCGCATAACCCTTTCGACTAAGTGCATCAGCCACCACATTTGCTTTGCCAGAGTGGTACCGAATTTCACAGTCGTAGTCATTTAGAAGTTCGACCCATCTTCGTTGCCTCATGTTTAACTCCTTTTGATTGAAGATATGTTGAAGACTCTTGTGGTCAGTGTATATTTCACACTTAGTACCATAGAGATAATGTCTCCATATCTTAAGAGTGAACACAACGGCTCCAAGTTCTAGGTCATGGGTGGTGTAATTCTTCTCATGCGTCTTGAGTTGTCTCGAAGCATAAGCTATAACTTTTCCTCTTTGCATTAGAACGCAGCCTAATCCCTGCCCTGACGCGTCGCAATAGACCACGAAATCATCACAACCTTCAGGAAGAGTAAGGATTGGTGCATCACAAAGTTTTTGTTTAAGAGTTTGGAAGGCTTCTTCTTGCTTGGGTCCCAATATGAAAGGTTTTCCCTTATGAGTTAAAACCGTGAGTGGTACAGCAATGCGTGAGAAGTTTGAGATGAATCGACGATAATAACCAGCCAAACCAAGAAAAGATCTTACTTCAGTTGGTGTACGTGGAGCTTGCCATTCTTGTACCGCTTTGATCTTTGAGGGGTCGACATGTATTCCCTTGTCATTGACTACATGTCCGAGGAATTGCACCTCTTTTAACCAGAATTCGCATTTGGAGAATTTGGCGTAAAGCTTTTCCTTCTCTAGAAGTGTAAGGATGAGTCGAAGATGACGCTCATGATCGGACTTAGACTTTGAATAAATAAGAATGTCGTCGATGAAGACTATAACAAATCGATCAAGATAAGGTTTGCAGACTATGTTCATTAGGTCCATGAAGACTGCTGGAGCGTTGGTTAAACCAAATGGCATGACCATGAATTCATAATGACCATAACGAGTTCGGAATGCGGTCTTTGGGACGTCTTCTTCATGTACTCTAAGTTGATGATAACCAGATCGAAGGTCGATTTTGGAAAAGTAGCTGGCACCTTGAAGTTGGTCAAGAAGATCATCAATGCGAGGTAATGGATAGCGATTCTTGATTGTTAATTTGTTGAGCTCTCTGTAGTCGATGCACATACGAAACGATCCATCTTTCTTCTTTACAAAAAGAACAGGTGCACCCCAAGGCGATGAACTAGGACGTATGAATCCCTTGTCAGTCAACACTTGTAATTGACTGGCTAGCTCTTGCATTTCAGAGGGGGCTAACCTATAAGGAGACTTTGCAACGGGTGTAGCACCAGGTATAAGATCCATACGGAATTCGACTTCTCTAACTAGAGGAAGTCCTGAAATGTCATCAGGAAAAACTTGCGGGAAATCTTTTACTACTGGGATGTCTTCAAGTTTCTTCTCCATGGTTCCCTTGTTGATGATATGAGTTAAAAACGCGACATAATTTTTGCGAAGATATTTTTGGGCTTGAAGACAAGACATTAAGCTAAGCCCCTTCGACGAGGTTTCTCCAAGGATTCGAAGAGTCTGACCGTTTGAAAGAGGAATACGTATAAATTTTTCGCGACATACAACTTCTGCCTGATGTTGACTGAGCCAGTCCATACCAATTATGATATCAAAACTTCCCAGCTTCATAGGAATAAGGTCGACTGAGAAATTGTGGTCGTTTAAGGTAAGTGTACAGTTGCGTTTAATAGAGTTTAATGAAACTGGTTTCCCGTCAGCAACTTCTACTGTTATGGATTCCATGAGCTTATCCCGATTTTGGTTTAAGATAGGTTCAAATTCTAAGGACACAAAACTTCTATCCGCACCAGTATCAAATAACATAGACGCATATCTACCATTTATAAGGAACGTACCGTTAACCACATTGCCGTCAGCTCTAGCCTGATTAGCGTTGATATTGAAAGCTCTTCCTCTTGCAGGTGGAGGAGCTTGGTTCGCTTGATTCACCGGGTTGGCTTGGGCCTGAGCATGGATAATGTTTACCAACCTTGGACAAGTGTTTCTGAAATGGCTTGGGTCTCCGCAATTGTAGCAAGCCCGCGTAGGTTGACCCATAGGATAATTGGGTTGGTAATATGTTTGGGCTAAATGTTGGGCGGGTGGATATTGTAGGGGTTGTTGGGCTTGACCCATTAATTGTTGGTGGGTTTGGGTTGAAGGCTGGTGGCGGTTCGTTCGCTGGGGCATGCGGCAGGTTTGAACAGTATGACCTGCGCGACCACAGCCGGTGCAATGTTGGCAAGGGTAATCAGGAGAATGGTGATATTGGCAACGGTTGCATTTTGGTAACGGGCCAGAGTATGGTCTTTTGTATGGTGCAGGTGAAGGAGCGACTTGGGTAATGGGTGCAGTAGGAATAGGGGAGTTGGTTTGTGTAACAGCGAAGTTTCTGGTGTTGCGCTTCCTCTTGTTAACAAACTTAGAGGAGGAGACGGAATGGTTTGAAGTTTGACCCTCAACAGGGGCTTTCTTTTTCTCTTCTTTAAACTTCCCGTTGCGAATTCGATTCTCAGGCAGTTCAGTCGCTAGCTCCATAGCAGCTTCAAGTGTTACCGGTGAGATGCTGAGAACTGAATCTTGAATTTTCGAGGGAAGTCCTCGAATATAATGCTCGATCAAACGATAAGTTGGGGTAAACAAATTTGGAACCATTTGGTTCAACTCTAAGAACCTTTTGTTATAGGTGGTGTGATCTCCCTCCTTCTGCTTTAAAGAATGAAATTCGTCCTCCAACTTTTTAATTTCACTCCTAGGACAGAAACGCCTAGTCATGATTTCCCTTAACTCCTCCCAAGTTAAGGCCATTGCATCATCAATTCCCCTCTTCCCTTTTTCAGTATTCCACCAAGTGAGAGCTACCCCAAATAGTCTCCCGGTGGCGTATCGAACCTTGCGATCCTCGGGACAATCGCAGTTGAGGAAGGTGTTTTCCATTTCCTCGAACCAATGGAGGAGAGCAGTGACACCTTCGGTCCCTTCAAATTTAGGAGGATCACAAGATTTGAAAATGTTTGTATGAGCACTTGCTGGTAGGAGGGTTGTCGATGTTCTGGTCATTCTGTTGGGGAGGATTAGTGGGATTTGTGGCGAGGGCTTGTTGTACTTGGACCACAATGTCAGGCAGTATCGTGGCCATTTGTTTCGCGATGTGTGTGGCCAAGCGTTCCTGAGACCTTCCTGATCTTTTACCCCCTCGTTGTTGTCTGGACGACATCTACAGGAACATACATAAGAAAATTGTGAGTTTATGGAGTCTTTTTAGGTGTCATGTGTCTTTAAGAAAAATGAAAATAACATAAATATCAATAATGCAACTACATCGATAGGATGTCTTGGGTTTGCTCATGTTGGGCCTCAAATGTCCCCCATACCTTCACCTGTAGAGTCATGTGGGCCCCCATGGCTATTGGCTTGGTAGAATTCACATTAGTATTAGCGATTTAACACTCGCATCACCCGAATGCAAACCACAAAATATGTTTACGAGATGTATGGTCGGAATGTGTCCAGGTGTAGACACAATGACAACTCAAAGTGGGGTTAGCTCACACGACGTTTGGTATAGCATGCTTTGGCCTAATAGGTACTTCGTACTCTCATCGTTAGTCCCGAGGTAGGCAAACTGGTCCTTTATTTGGATTTATAGGAATGCCAGCTTAGACAGGACGTTCCGACTACCGGTACTGGTACCCTTCCAGTTACTACATGCCCGTCATGAGAACTCACTTTGATGAGATTTGAAAACACAAAAATCATTGTAAAAGCAATCATGATGTGGTGTGTGCTTTCATGGATATGATGTGTTATGAGATTATGATTCATGATAGGCATTATATGATATTATATACTTATGAACATGCTTGCATAACATTGAATGTAACATTTAACATAAAACATATAAACATCATGAAATTTGGCATGTAACACACAAAAATGTTATAAGTTTCTAATCAACTATAGTATAGGCTCTAAGGGTCTAATAACCTATCCTATATCCCTATAAACCTGGCTCTGATACCAATCTGTCACACCCCCACCCGCAGCGGAATAAGAGTCGGGGCATAATTGGGTTATCACCAACGCTCATGATATTTACTAATATGTTTCATATTTATTAAAGTCAAAATTACATTCCCAAATATCCAAACATGTCCATACAAAACAAAGAAAATAAACCAAACAAAACAATTCCAACTCTAAATCATTTTATTCTTCTAGTCCAATCCTATGTGTTTCTGGCTGCAGCTGGTTCACCTGTATCATGTGTAAAAATGGGGGTTTTTGGGTCAAAATAAGTTGGCGAGTGAACCTTGTTAGATAAACATTTATTATTGATTTACTTATTAGTTTATCAATGAAAAATTGTGCATAATCAATAATGAGCAAATGTAAATAACCAAGCAGTAGCAATAGCAATCACAACTATAACATACAATAACATATGATAGCATACATTAACATACCAACATCATACGATAAATAACATGAATGAAACTGTGCGATCAAGGCTCAATCAAACGGAGCCGATCGTATTGCATGTACTGAAAATGATAAATGTCTGTGCGATCAAAGCTCAATCAAACGGAGCCGATCGTATTGCATGTACTGAAAATGATAAATGTCTGTGCGATCAAAGCTCAATCAAACGGCCAGGTTCACGCTCATAATGTAATGGGGAACATGCTCAACGCTCATAATGTAATGGGGAGCGGCGGCCTATGAAATTGCATGTACTGAAATAATAAATTGAATCTAACAATAACCACACAAACAGTTGAAACAAGCTGGATACACAAGTTCATGATATGCTGTATGCACAATGGTTTAAATATAATATATAGCAAGACACATGATACACCCCAAAACGTGATTAAAACGGGGAATTTGTAAAGATTCACTCACATTGGGTGCGTTTGATTGGAGATGATAAGATGCGCACGAGTCGGGAGAGTTGAACAACGAGAATTACTAACCTAAATAATAACGGAAAAATTTAGTAAATGAGTGGATTTTTATTAAGGATTTTAATGGAATTTTTAGATATATTTTTGTGAGTTTAAGGCTATTTTCTATCTTTAAAAATATTATTTTTAAGTATTTTTAATTGATTTTTAAATTAAATTAAATAAATAAATAAAATATAAAAAAAATTGTTTATTTTTGCGTTGACCGTTGACCGTTGACTTGTTGACCTATTGACCGGTTCGGTCAGTGTGCATGTATGCGCTGGGTGAGACTCGAACCCGAGACCTCCCGTACGCGTGCACGCAGCTCTACCAACTGAGCTACGTGTCTAACCCGAAATAATCTTGTTTTTAATTATATTTATATACTAATTCGATTTATTCAAAATTCATTTGTTAAAAAAAAAGAATTTTAAATCATCGAACCGGTGCCGTTAACCAGACTCGAACGCGTGACGTACGAGTTAGTGTTGCACACAGTCCACCGCTGGACTGTGTGTCTAACCTGGTTAATATTTCGGTTTTTATTATACTTAACATCTAACAGAGTTTACCCGGTTCAGTTTTAAACAAAAAGACATTTTGTTACTGCGAAGGTGCGTGTATCAAGACTCGAACTCGGGACGTATGCGTGTTTTTGTTCGCACACAGTCCACCGCTGGACTGTGTGTCTAACCCGTTCAAAATACCAATTTTAATTATTCTTATATTGTTATCACAGTTCATCTTCTTCGTTGGATTTTACCGACAGCAGATTACTCCACCTTATCTTGTTTAATTCGATTGTTAAGCATTACACAGACTGATATGAGATAGCAGGGATGGTAATTAGAAGTAAACATACCGGTGAACGATTGATTACAGAGTTCCGGCAAGGCGTCGGTCTCTGTTTTTAGAACTTCAACTGAGCAAATCAATTAATCGTTTTGATTAGCTAATCATGAAATTGAAGTGCTAAACAAACGTTAACAGTGTGTTTGAAGGTCCTTACCATTTCACAGACGAAGATAAAGATTTTAGAAGTTTTTCCGGCGAGCAGAAATTATCCGATGACGACGTCTGAATTTGATCTCAAGTGGAAGGTTTGAATTAGAAATAGCTTAACAAATGTTAGACTACGATGGTATTGAAGAACTTACCGATTTGAGGAAAAATACGGTTTTCCGGCGAACTTGCAGAATTTTCCGGCGAGTTGATTTAAGCTTTCTGATGGTCCGAATGTATGACGAAAGTGAAATGGAAAGTTTGTATGATGTTTCTGAGTCGCGAGAGGCTCTTTGATTACAGTAATTCAGATTGTTGAATAGTTTCGGTTATAACACTCATCATTCTCAGAATTGAAGTCAATTCAAGTCTGAATTGATTAAAATCGTCGGTGCATCAGTTATAAACCTGAAATCGCGATTATTCAAACGTTTAGACGGTTGAATAGCCGATTTCAGTTTTTCAGTTGGCGTAACCGGTTTATCTAGGTTTGTATATAAGACTCATTTGTTTCCTAGAGTTGACAGAAAACAAACAAGTGGCGGAGTGGTGATGTGTGTGTGTGTTAAGTCTTTGGATTTAAATTTCCGGCTGACCCGGGTTCGAGCCCCGGCAGCAACATTTTATTTTTATTTATTTTGTTTTCACTTTTTATCAAATATAATTTTTATAGTTTAGTTTGTTTATTAATTATGTATCATTAAAAATCAAAATAACCATAAATACACAACGTAACATTTATAACTTGATATTCGATTACAAAACGGAGCGGGTTTGGAAACCCGTTTTTGACAAATGTTACATCTAGTATTCAAATTTTGTCAATCGTTGAAGAAATCGGCTTCGATCTGTGTAAGAAATTTTTTAATTGCGTTTTAGAATCTGGGTTTTTTAATTAAGTCCTTGCGTTTTACAAAGAAATGAAGAAACATATTCTATTATGTTTTCAGTCCATTGTGTTTTAGAAACAACATATTTATTTATGTTTTTAGTCCATTGCGTTTTAGAAAAAAGACATTTTTTTGTGTTTTTAGTTCATTGCGTTTTAGAAAAAAAGACACTTCTTTGTGTTTTAATCTATTGCGTTTTAGAAACAACACATTTCTTTTGTGTTTTTTATCCATTGCGTTTTATAACACACTGAAAAATAAATTTGTTTAATACTTTTAATCCATTGCGTCTTATAATACAATGAAAAAAAACACATTTTGTTTTGTTTTTAACCCATTGCGTTTTAAATTTAAAGTGTACTGGAGCTGGAGTGGAGTGTGATATTGTAACAGAAACATGAACATCTAAAAACTCATTGTTGTGAATCCTCCTTGCGTTTTAGACCTTAACATCACTAAACTGACATAAAGATCATCTCCTTATCAATGCGGTCAATTGTGCATGATCAACAATCCTACAAACGCAATCAATAACACCACCAAACCAGCTAAACGTATGTAGTCCATAATAGTGGTGGACCCAAATTTTTTTTTCTTGAGGTGCGAATGAAGGGTTCAACCATATTTTCAAATGGTGCGATCGGATTTTTTTGCCTAAATAATGCACTAATTTTTTTTTTCAAATGGTGCACCCGCCCGCCCACCCGTCAAGGTAGGACCGCTGCCCCTGGTCCATAACCCTTTCTGGGATTGATCTTCAACAATTCCCGTAATTTCCAATCACATCGTGTAACATTTAGCGTGATATTATCAGGCAAATAATATTCAAACAAAGTATATGCTCTATGTTCAATTGTCAAAAATTAAACATTGTGAACAAGTGGTCTTAGAGATTTACCCTCATAACTCATTTTGAAATATCTAATAAACTAAGAAAATAATGGATTTAAAAATAAATATTAAATGTTACAAAGAATCATGATCAAAGATTTTCTTATTAGAATGTGTCACTTAATCATGTCAACATACATCGATTTAACGATTAATCATAACATAACTATTCAGTAAAACCAATATATGTCGCTAATCCGCATGTTCTCTCCAGCAAATTAGCTTGTAGATGCATCGGCGTATGATATACAACCTTGCTCTCTTCTCCTCGAAACTCTTTATTGTTGTGTGGATTCTTGATTGCTTCCGTACATTAGAATCTGGGATTTCCATAGAATTTGATTTTCTTTCTCTAAGGCAATTGTTGTTGGCATGATCATAATTTTCCTTTTAAATGGTGTAATAACATTAATGCTTGGCTTGTTCCTTCTCAATGTTGTTTCATAAAGATGTACATATTCCTTATATTCAGCTCAACAAAAGCAGCCACTATCGTCATGAATGAGGTTATTGGTGATGTTATTATGTCTAAATAATATATGAAATTATGTAAAATTTGTTGAACTTCATTTAGTAACTCTTGAACATACCATGCGTGCACGTACACTATAATTTTCACAAATGCTTTCATTTAGGGCTGCAAGCGAACCAAACGTTTGGCGAACCGTTCGTGAACCGTTTGGCGGGAAGTTCGTTTGTGTTCGTTCGTTTATTAAACAAACGAACACGAACAAGAAATTTCGTTCGTCTAGTTAAATGAACAAAAATGAACAGAGGTCGTGTTCGTTCGTTTATGTTCGTGAACGTTCGGTAACGTGCTCGTTTGTGTTTCATAGTTCATTAGTGTTTTTAGTTATTATATTTATTTAAATACTTCAAAATTCCGATAAATTAAATATCTAATAAGTGTCTGTGTACTATATATTATGTTCATAAACGATTGTTTGTGTTCGTTTGTTTCCATTTGTGTTCAAAACAGTAGTTTGTGCTCATTTGTGTTCATCAACGATGCCTAAATTAACAAACAAACACAAACGAACACGAACAAGTTCATTTCCTTAAGAAACGAACACGAACATAAAATCTCGTTCAATAAGTGTTCGTGAATGGTTCGCGAACATATATGTTTCTTAACAAACGAACACAAACAAGATCTTGTTCGTGTTCGTTCGGTTCGTTTGCAGCCCTACTTTCATTATTTTCTAACCATGTTTACATTAAATTCTATAGAAGCAACTTGAATTCAAAGCAAATGTTGTTACAAATAATATAGTTGTTTAGGTTTAAGTGATAAACATTTCTATATAATTTAAAGAAAAAGTTGATCACATTCAATTAAATCAACATCTGAATTTAATTTCTTGATGTGTTAGGTTGGTAGAATAATTAGAATCTGGTAAAAAGAGTCTGGTAAGAAAGCGTGGTGAACTAATACGTCGTGCCAAGAAAATGAAATAATTTTAAAAGGAAAGACCTTTTAGGTTTTGGTTTACGTAATTACAAAGAATTTGGGTTTTGTAAAAAAAGTGGGGTTTTCCGTGTTACGTATCAGGAATTCCGTCGGTTTCATTTCAGCTTGTTACAATATCGATATTGGCTATAACAACCAATTAAGAAAACATATATATATATATATATTATATTTAACCCGGCTTGGTTCCCACACTACGTGATGGGAATTCGAGTGGCTTTGTTTTGACTCGTTATAGCAACTACATTCGTTGTAACAACCAAAAAAGGAACCCCAAAATAAATATTATACTTGATATGGCTAAGAACCAAATGAGAAAAACCCAAAAGAAAAAAAAAACATTTTATACTTTATGTGGCTCGGTTTTAAATAAAATTCATATTAAGTTGTAGATAAAAATAAACGCATTGCAAAAGTATATTCAAAATTTTGTAAAATTTATATTCTAAAAGTTATAAGTGAAAGCAATAAGTTTAAAATTAATTTTGTTATTATATTATTAAAGTTATCACATAAATTAATTTAAAAAGAAATTATAGATGGCAATCTTCCATTGTTCTTGCAGTATTCATTCCTTTGTAAGTTATATATTAAAACTAGGCTAGAACTCAGTTTAATACATGAGTTAAATAAACTAAATTAAAATATTAAAAATGATTTTTGTGATAAGATATTATTGATCTTTTTAGATAAAATATTATATTTTGAATAATAGAATCTGAAAGATAGTAAAATAAGAGGGGAAATAAATCTTCAGCTCACTAAATTATAACATATGATGTAAAACGATAATACTAATGATCACAACAGCAACGACAAGGACGACAACAACAACAACAATAATGATAAAAGTATTTTTATGCACGTTTGTAGATAATTTGTATAAACACGTTTATCACACGTCATGATAGCGCTAAGCTAAGCCGGTTAACTTTTATAGTGGTGAAGGTTAAGACTATTAAAATCCAATAACTAAGTTTGTGTCACATAAACATACATATAAGCAGCTATATCAGTCAATAACTAGGTTTGTGCCACGTCAGCAAAAAACTAACCCAGTTTGAAAAAAGATCGATGGGGCCAAATTTTACAAGTTGGTATTGTCAGAGGAAAATTTTAAAGTTGAGATTAATGTCAGGCAATAGATGAAAGTTAAGATTGTTAAAATCCAATAACCTATAAAATAACTTCATAAATGAAAATGTTGAAGAATGTAATGTTTTGAGTAGTAGATTAATAATTACCGAACATAACGGATTTAATGTTCGTATAACCATTTACCAAATAATCAAATAACATTATAAGATATTCATGACATTGTACACTAGGAAACATCGATTTGTAATTAAAAAAAAAACTTAATTTCGTTATGTTTTTTAACGGCGGTCTATTTTACAAATAAAATGGAAAAGTTCGGACTACTGTGGGTAAATAACTGAGTTGTGATTATTATCGGCTAAAAAGAGCCTGTTCGGATTATTTAAATCCAATTTGCCATTAAAGTTTAGTGTATTTTTTTTAATAATTTTAGAATTCCTACGTATTATACATAAAGATTGGCTCATAGTGGTTGAATAATTTCAAGTTGATCGTGGTACATGTAATTAATATTCATCCCAGGCTTAAGAAAACCCACCAAAATTAAATACAAATAGGCAAATACTACTAATAATTTCAGATCGTGGTACATGTAATTAATTGTTTTGCAAACTTATTTTATGGAATGAATTATGAGTTGTTTCAAACAAAGTGAAATAACAAAAGAAAATCTCTGGAGGCAAATAGTAGTTTACTCAAGATGATTTTTCAACTAACCGTATGCATGCAAATAGTAGTTTACTCAAGATGATATAATACTTAGTTGAGGGACGCAGATAGTAGTTTACTCAAGATGATATAATACTTAGTTGAGTATGAAGGATAGAATATATAGGAAAAATGTCACAGAATAATAACCAATTTTTAAAAGTGTTCTAATTAGGTCAGTCTTATCGTTTTTGTCCCAATTAGATAACTTAACATTCAAATCGAGCCATGTCATTTTTTTCATGTGTTAAGAGAAAAATGGAGCATAAGATGCTATGGTCGGATTCTTTTAATATATGAAATTATATTTATTAAAAATAAAAACACTTTAATTACTTTATAAATTAAAAAACAAGTTAAAATTCACGTCATCACTTGACGTTGGCATCAAATAAAACGGAAAAAAACAAATATTCACATCGCCACGGTTACCTATGAAATGAATGAAACAACCTTTAATTTTAAATAAAAAGTGACTCTTGAATGACCTGATTGGAACACTTTCAAACATTAAATGACCTGATTGAAACAATTTTAAAATTTGATTACTGTTTATAAATATAAAGTTACTTTACACTTTTTCTTGGATATATTTTGTAACGTACACACACATTCTTTTTCAGTGCACCGAAACTTTACACTTTTCTTGGATACATTTTCACTGCAACGAATATATATTTGGTGATGTAGTTGTTCAAAGAACACATACTTTATTCTTTAGAAAAACAAAATAGAATCTAAATCTTCAAATGTATGTATTTAAAATCTTACCAAATTAAACTTTTTGTTAAAGTAGTTATAGATAAATTTCAATATATTTTTATGACACTGACTTACATATAAAAATAAAAAGGTTTAATATAGAAAAATTGTGTGTAGAACATAAGTTATATTATCTGTACGTTCATACTAAACAAATCACATGATTCAAGACACCCAATTTCCAAATCATATTAAACTCAACAAGCAACCAATTTCAAGAATTCTTTAGCCTTCAAAAGCCGGCCCTTTTCTTTGTCAGGTATCTCCTTGAATTCATCATCATCATCATATATATATATATATATATATATATATATATATATATATATATATATATATATATATATATATATAAATATAAACATTCACACTGTCTCTAAATTCATGTAAACCCTTATTTTTTATCACACAATGGCTCCTTTTATATACACAAATATTGTCGATTTTAGTCTGTTCATGTTCTTGACAGCAGCCATGATGGTTAACTCAGAGTGCAACACAACTGATCATGGTCCAGTGGTCCCCACAACTCCACTTGTGATATTTCTTCAAACGGTTCAACAAACTGCTTTACAAACATTTGGCCTATTGAGCTTTGACCCAAAGTATTACGTTGACTTGTCATTAAAGTTTGATCTTGCAGTTGTGAAACAAGAGTTTGATCATCTCCCCAGGACAGAAAACGGTTCGGTTTTGGGTTCGGATTTGAATGGTTTTTTGACCAAGTTCATGAATGGTGCACATGAGGACTTGGAGGTTGTTGACCCGGTTGACTTTGTTGGTGAACCAGATGGGTTTTTGCCCACTGTGGTGCACCCGGGTGTGCGGAATGGGCTCTGGAAGTTCATTCCCTTTGGAAAAACTTGAGCCGAAAAGTGTCGAATCGGGTTTTGGAAAATCCGGAATTGCATACTTTGCTACCTTTAAAACACCCTGTGGTTATACCCGGGTCAAGGTTTCAAGAGGCTTATTATTGGGACTCTTATTGGGTTATAAGGTATCACAATTACAAATAACTTCTATTTTATTATGTTACTTTTTGTTATATTATTACGGGGA
>CAMTDV010000533.1:0-19047 GCA_947069175.1 Scalesia atractyloides | reverse complement strand
CTACACAGATTCAACAACCTATATCTGCACATCCAAATCCTAACCTATAACTGCACATACTTACAATCCTAATCCTAATTGCAACAAATTCTATAACCTATGGACAACATAACTGCACATCCAACTGCACAGATTCTACAACCTACTTATGGGATTAAACATCAAACATAATGCATGTCACACCCCGACCCGCAACGGAATAAGAGTCGGGGCATAATTGGGTTATCACCAAAGCTCATGACATTTACTAATATGTTTCATATTTAATAAAGTCAAAGTTACATTTCCAAATATCCAAACATGTTCATACAATACAAAGGAAATAAACCAAACATAACAATCCCAACTCTAAAATATTTTATTCTTCTAGTCCATTCCTATGTGTTCCTAGCTGCTGCTGGTTCACCTGTATCATGTGTAAAAATGGAGGGTTTTGGATCAACATAAGTTGGCGAGTGAACCTTATTAGATAAACATTTATTAACGAATTACTTGTTAGTTTATCAATGAAAAATTATGCATAATCATACATGATCAAATGTAAATAATCAAGCAGTGGCAAATAGCAATCACAACTATAACATACAATAACAGATGACAGCATACATGAACATACCAATATCATACGATAAATAACATAAATGAAACTGTGCGATCAAGGCTCAATCAAACGGAGCCGATCGTATTGCATGTACTGAAAATGAAAATGTCTGTGCGATAAAGGCTCAATCAAACGGAGCCGATCGTATGTGGGCACGCCAGGTTCAACCTCATAATGAAATGGGGAACATGCTCAACGCTCATAATGTAATGGGGAGCGGCGGCCTATGAAATTGCATGTACTGAAAATAATAAACTTGCATCCAACAATAACTACACAATAGAAACAAACTGAATACACTAGTTCATGATATGATGTATGCACAATGGTTTAAGTATAATATATATACCAAGACACATGATACACCCCAAAACGTGATTAAAACGGGGAATTTGTAAAGATTCACTCACATTGGGTGCGTTGGATTAGAGATGATGAGATGCGCACGAATTAGATGAGCGGAACAACGAGAAATACTAACCTAAATAATAACGGAAAAATATATTACATGAGTGGATTTTATTAAGGATTTTAATGAAATTTTTAGATATATTTTTGTGAGTTTAAGGCTATTTTCTATCTTTAAAAATGTTATTTTTAAGTATTTTTAATTGATTTTTAAATTAAATTAAATAAATAAAAATAAAAAAAAAATTGTTTATTTTGCGTTGACCGTTGACCTGTTGACTTGTTGACCGGTTCGGTCAGGGACATGGTTTGCGCTGGGTGAGGCTCGAACCCGAGACCTCCCGTACGCGTGCACGCAGCTCTACCAACTGAGCTACGTGTCTAACCCGAAATAATCTTGTTTTTAATTATATTTATACACTTATTCAGTTTAACCGAAATTCTTTTTATTTCAAAAACATTTTAATTCAGCGGACCGGTGCTAGTGACGGGTTTCGAACGCGCGACGTATGGCTTAATGTTGCACACAGTCCACCGCTGGACTGTGTGTCTAACCTGGTTATTATCTCGGTTTTTATTATACTTAACAACTAACTGAGTTAACCCGGTTTAGTTTTTAAACAAAAAGGCATTTTATTATATGAGAAGTGCGTATAGCAGGAATCGAACTCGGGACAGGCGTATATGTTTTGCACACAGTCCACCGTTGGACTGTGTGTCTAACCCGTTCATTTTACTAGTTTTAAATATACTTATAACTTAATCAGCTTCGTCTTCTTCATTCAAATTACAGTCAACTGATTTACTAATCCGTTCCTTGTTTTTACGATTTACAAACATTATTAAAGCTTAAATGAAATAGCAGAGACGGTAATTAGAGGTGAACATATCGATGAACGGTTTATTTCAGATTTCCGGCAATGTGTCGGTCCCTGTTTTTATGCTCTTCAACTGAACAAGATAATTAATTGTTTTGATTAGTCGATTGTGGAATTGAAGTGATAAACAAACGTTAACGATGTGTTTGAAGGTCCTTAGCGTTTCACATACGGAAATAACGATTTTCAGGGGAGTTCCGGCGAACTGGAATTAGTTGAATACAGCGCCTGAATTCGATTTCAGTTGAGAGGTTTAAGTTAGAAATAGTCTAATAATTGTTGAACTACAACGAATATTGAAAGATTTACCGTTTGAGGATGAATACGGTTTTCCGGCGACTTTTGCAGGAAATTCCGGCGAGTTGTTTTAAGCGTTCTGATGGTCTGAAAATGTGACGAAAGTGAAATGGAGTATTGTTATGACGTTTCTGAGTCGCGAGAGAGGTCTGGAATTGAAGAAATTGTGACTTGATTCATTTCGGTTATAAAAACCGATTAATAAAGAAAATTGATGTTCAATCACTTCTGAATTGATTACAATCATCGGTTCATCGGTTATAAAATGTGAATGAACGATTAATCAACCGATTAGACGATTGATTTGCCGATTTCAGTTTCTCAGTTGGCGCAACCGGTTTTAACCGAGTTTGTGTATAAATCTCATTTGTTTCCTAGAGATAACAGAAAACACAAAGCGGCGGAGTGGTGATGTGAGTGTGTGTTAAGGCGTTGGGTTGTTCTTGGCTGACCCGGGTTCGAGTCCCGGCAGCAACATAATTTTTTTATTTATTTTGTTTTAACTTTTTATCAAATATAATTTTTATAGTTTAGTTTATTTATTAATTATGTATCGTTTTAAATCAAAATAATCATAAATATTCAACGTAACTTTTATAACTTGATATTCGATTACAAAACGGAGCGGGTTTTGGAAACCCGATTTTTTACAAATGTTACAATGCATATCGTAGTTCCAGTGTAAATGACATGCTGCAAATGTCTAAGCTTCGGTAAATGGTCATTTTGACCTTTTACCTTGGTCAAGCTTCTGGGATTAAACATCAAAACATCAAACATGCTGCAAAAAGGATTAAACATCAAAACATCAAAAATACAAAATGCGGATTGTCTAACCTGCTAAGTTGTTGCAAATGTTATCCTACTTCAAAGTACTAGTAACATCATAGTTAAGTTAACCTACAAAATACACATTACTATTCCTACATAACTACTTACTTATCGTCAGCTCAACTCTCCGGTGGATAATGGAAGTTGATGACAGGGCGACCAAACATGGAGACCACCAAGTGGACCACCGTCGATGAGCTTGATAGACTCATTGTCAAGTCAACTGTAAAAAACACCAAACAACACAAAATTAACATACAAATCTGAAACCCTGATTAACTAAGAATGGCATACACATCGAACTGTGTTTCACCTAATCTGGTACCCTGGAACCCTGATTAACATCATACAAATCTGGAACCCTGATTAACTAAGAATGACATACATATCAAACCATGTTTCACCCAATCTGGAACCCTGGAACCCTGATTAACATACTTGAGGTGTGCCTGATCACATATCTGATCACCCAATAGAGTACCGGCATTGTGTTGATTGGAGAGGAAATTCGTCGTTGTTGGTGTCGTCGGAGAGAAGAACGGAGTGATGGTGATATATGTTGGTGTCGTCGTTGTTGGTGCCGGAGAAAAGGTGTGTGTGGGGGGGGGTAAGGTTGAAGTGATGGTGATATATGTAGGGTGTTGTCTTGAGGAAGATATCTTACTCAAGTGGAAAAGACGATTATACCCTTTGACCGTCAAAAAATTAAGTTGACTGTTAACAGATTTTGACAGTAGGGGGTAAGAATGCAACGTTTCAATAGTTGGGGGGTCAGACAATAATTTTTTCGTTTTAGGGGGTAAGAGTGCCAATCAGATATAACCCTAGGGGGTAAAATTGCGGTTTACTCTAATTTTTTAATATAATTTGAAAGTGATTGTGAGTGGAAAAGATAGAAAATTTAATGATAAAGGTATTAAAAAATATTATTTAATTGAAAATAAGAGAAAAATCATAGTGATTTTAGTGTAATACAGGGTAAAAAATGAGGAGTTAATGTGAATGCTCTAAGAAATTAAGAAGACAACTGGAGCTTCAAAGAATCTCCAAGCAAAGATATGGGATATGTAACATCCGTCGAAAAATGGGTTTCCAAACCCGCTTCGTTTATTAATCGAATAATCAGTTATAAGATTTCGTTGCGTATTTATGATCATATTAATTTTAAACAATACATAATTAATAAACATTTTAGAATTTAAAAACTATAATTATTAAAAAATAAAAATAAATTAAATAAAAAAAGAAAAGAGGCTGCCGGGTTTCGAACCCGGGTCAGCCGGAAGAAACAAGCAACACTCAACCACTCCGCCACTTGACTCATTTGTGATATCTATTAAAACAAATAACATTTATAATAAAACTCGAAATCGAATACAGTCATCAGCGCGCCCAATCCGCAGTCGCCGGAATTACCGACGATTTCGCCAATTATCGACGGTTTCCTTTGACTGAACGCGTGTATTAACCTCGACATCGGTTATAACCGATGTCTAATCCCGCGATATCAGTCATAACCGCCGGAGAAAACCTTGACCATGAATCAAGACCAAATTCGGACTCAATTCATCCTGATTCTTCCCTATAAATACACACCCAAGTCTCTGGTAATCTTTTCGCTCAAAATCGCACAATTTCTCAAAGCAATTACACTCGCCGGAGATATTCTGTATTGCCGGACTTTCGCCGGAAAACCGAGACATACATCAAATCGGTAAATTTCTCGATTCTTTCATTTTCAATCCATTGTTAGACTTATACTAACTTCAATCCTACAACCAGAATCGGTCCCAGACGATGTTACCGGATAATCTGCACTCGCCGGAAAATCTCTGGAAATTTCCGAAATCACGCAGTGACTCGGTACAAACATCTAAACCCTCTGATAATCCTTGTTTAGTAACTCAATTTCACAACTCATCGATCAAAACTGTTAATTGATTCAATCAGACGGAATTCACAAATCAGAGCCGACGACCATTGCCGGAATTCTGAGGAAAGCGTTCTGTTCGGTACATTCGATTCCGTAACTCTATTTATTTATTACATTTCAATCACTTATATGATCGACGAACGATTTAAACCAGAACAGTTGGATATCGTTTGTCTGTGTCTTGAACGAAGAAGACGAAGTCAAACGTGGTGTATAAGTGTAATTAAAACAAGATATTAAACCGGGTTAGACACACAGTCCAGCGGTGGACTGTGTGCAAACACATAGCGCACATCACGAGTTCGAACCTTACAAACGCACCGACTTTCCGAATTAAAACCAATTTTTTTAAAACTGAATCAGAACAGGTCCCAGTATGTTTATAAGATTAATATAAACCGTAAGTTAAACAGATAAGACACACAGCCCAACTGGTTGGGCTGTGAGCTTACAAACCAAAGGACCCGAGTTCGATCCGGCTTCCCTGCAACCGGTTCAAACATTTAAAATCCTTTTAATATAAACCAAATAAATTAACACTTAATTAGTATATATATATAATTAAAACATAGAATATTTCGGGTTAGACACGTAGCTCAGTTGGTAGAGCTGCGTGCACGCGTACGAGAGGTCCCGGGTTCGAACCTCACTCAGTGCACACTCAGACCACAGTCCGACCGGTCAACGGTCCGGTCAACAGTCAACGGTCAACCAAAAAGTCAATTTTATTTATTTATTTATTTAATTTAAAAATCAATTAAAAATAATTAAAAATAATATTTTTAAAGTTAGAAAATGACCTTAAACTCACAAAAATAAATCTAAAAATCCTATTAAAAATTGGTAATAAAATCCACTTATTTACCGTACCATTTCGTTATTATTATAGGTTAGTCTTTCCTCGTCGATCAAATCCCAAAACTCGTGCGCATTCAACATCATCAAAAGAACGCATCCAATGTGAGTGAATCTCTACCAATTCCCCGTTTAATCACATTTTGGGGTGTATCATGTGTCGCTTAATTATTTATTATATTTAAACACTTGTCCATCCATCATATCCATGATCAAATGTGTATCCAATATGTATCAATTGTTTGTGTGGTTAATGTTTAGATTAAATTTATCATTTTCAGTACATACATTGCATTAGGCCCAACAGCTCCCCGTGGGAGACGGGTTGAGTACAGGTGCCTCATTTCGATCGGCTCCGTTTGATTGAGCCTTGATCTCACATACATCATCATAGGCTCGTCCGTTCCCCATTACCTATGAGCGGAACGTGACGTTGCCAACATATACATTATCATTCATGTCATATACTCATTCAAGGTGGTTTGTGTTTGTTTGTTTATATACGTTTGCTCACATATGATTATTGCACAATTTTTCCATATTAAATACAACAAGAAATCAATAACAAATGTTTTTAACAAGGTTCACTCGCCAACTTTTGTTGACCCAAAATCCCCCATTTTTACACATGATACAGGTGATCCAGTTGAAGCAAGAAACATATAGGACGGCCTAGAAGAATAAATCAGTTTAGGCTTTGGATTGTTTTACTTAGTTTCTTTTTCCTTGTAATTGTATGAACTTGTTTTGAATATTGAAGTTGTAATTTGAATTTAATAAATATGTAACATTTTAGTAAACATCATGAGCTTTGGTGATAACCCAATTATGCCCCGACTCTTATTCCGCTGCGGGTCGGGGTGTGACAGGATACTTCTTGTTTCCCTTGAAACTTAGGTGTCAGTTGTGTTGGGTTGCAGTTTAACAGATTAACCAGAATCCAACCCGTATTATTTTTTTGACCGTTTGGACTTTTAACCGTTCATAAATTTATAAAAAAGTATATTCAAATATTATTTTAACTTTCTCTATTTAACCATTTCATTCCATTATTTAATCTACCACATCTACAAAACTCTCTAAACTCTATGTTTTCATATACTCAATTCTATATTTTCATATATCGAAACTCATTCTATCGTCCTCATCCACAAAACTCTTATCTTCAAATATGGCAACGATCCCGTGGACTGAAGAGGAAGACATCGTGTTGGCGCTGTCTTATGTCGCAATTCATCACAAACGCTCATCCCCTAGTGGAAGGGCTAAGTTTTGGAATTGGGTGTTCCACCAACTTTGTATCCATGTTGGTGAGACTACCCAAGCCGTGGGCCAAGTAGACGAACGTTTCGTGTTTGTCCGTTACAAGTGTTCAAGATACTATGGTAGGTTCTTGAATGTGCAAAATCCCCACAATGTCACACCCGACCCGCAGCGGAAAAGGTGATCGGGGCATGATTGGGTTTTCATCAAAGCTCATGACATTTATTATAATGTTTCATATTTATTATCACAATTTAAAGGAGATCATACAATCATATCATACAAGTTCAACATGTTCTATACATCTTTCTAGGCTTCATTATTTTTCTTCTAAGGCACTTTCCTATGTGTTCCTTGCTTCATCCTGTCCACCTGTATCATGTGTAAAAATGGTTTTTGGATCAACAAAAAGTTTGCGAGTGAATCCTATTAAAACATTTAAACGTGTTTATTGAATTGATTATAAAATAAAGTGCATAACCACATATGAGTAAATGTAAATGTAAATATATTCACAAAACACTTAATATTAAATATTGCACACACATACAACAATAGATTGTTTTAAGGCACGCGTTGTTCAACTCGTCTCCCACGAGGAACTGATGGGCCTAATGAATGAGTTTTGAGGCACGCGTTGTTCTACGAACTGATGGGCCTAATGAATGAGTTTTAAGGCACGCGTTGTTCAACTCGTCTCCCATGAGGAACTGATGGACCTAACAATTAATTTGCATACAACTTGACAATATGTAATACATAACAACAAACAATATTTACATTCTAAGTTTAAATCATAATATGGTATAGCACGAGTTTGAATAAACGAATTAGTTTAAGCGACACACGATACACCCCAAAACATGAATAAAAAGGGGAATTTGTAAGAATTCACTCACATTGGGTGCGTTCGTTTGAAGATGTTGAATGCGCACGAGTTTAGAGGATTGATCGACGAGGAATAACTAACCTAATTAATGACGAAAAGGTACGGTAAATAAGTGGATTTTATTAACAATTTTAATAGGATTTTTGGATATATTTTTGTGAGTTTAAGGCTATTTTCTAACTTGAAAAACATTATTTTTAAGTATTTTTAATTGATTTTTAAATTAAATAAATAAAAAAAAATATAAAAAAATGTTGACTTTTTGACTTTGACCGTTGACCATTGACCATGACTGTTGACCGTTGACCGGTTCGGTCGTGTATATATTTACACTGAGTGAGACTCGAACTCGTGACCTCTCGTACGCGTGCACGCAGCTCTACCAACTGAGCTACGTGTCTAACCCGAAATATTTCTGTTTTTAATTATATTTATACACTATTTAAGTTAATCAGAATTCATTTATTTTAAAAAGATTTTAATTGTATCGAACCGGTGCCGTCAACAGGTCTCGAACCCGGGACCTGTGATTTAGTGTTGCACACAGTCCATCGCTGGACTGTGTGTCTAACCTGGTTAATATTCTGGTTTTTATTATACTTAACATCATTCAGTGAGTTATCCCGGTTCGGTTTTAAAAAGAGCATTTTTATTTAAGAGAGTGAGGTTGGGTCAGGGATCGAACTCGAGACGTGTGTACATTGTTTGCACACAGTCCACCGCTGGACTGTGTGTCTAACCCGTTTATTATACTGATTTTAATTAATCTTATAAACATAGTCGACTTCGTCTTCTTCACTCAAAGACTCAGTCGACGATTATTCAACTGTTCTTGATTGAGTCGTTCATCAAACATATTACTGGTTGAAATGTGATGAATAAAATGAGTTCAGGAATCGAATGTACCGATCAGACTGTATTTTCTCAGAATTCCGGCAATGGACGTCGGCTCTGATTTGTGTATTCCTTCTAATTGAATCAATTAACAATTTTGTTCGATTAGTTATGCAATTGGGGTACTAAACAAGGATTAACAGAAGGTTTGAATGATTATACCGATTCACAGCGTGAGTTTGGAAATTTCAGAGGTTTTCCAGCGAGGGCTGAATATTCCGGCTACGTCGTCTGAGATTGATTCTGATTGATGGATTGAAGTTAGTAATAGTCTAACAACGGATTGAAACAGAAAGAGTCGAGGTATTTACCGTTTTGAGGTGAGTCTCGGTTTTCCGGCGAAAGTCCGGTGATGGCAGAATATTTCCGGCGAGTGAAATTGCTTTGAGAAATGGTGCGATTTTGAGCGAAAAGACTACCAGAGGCTTGGGTGTGTATTTATAGGAAAGAATATCGATGAATTGGGTCCGATTTCTGTCTTGATTCGTTGGTCAGCCTTTCTCCGGCGGTTATGACTGATGTCGCGGAACTAGACATCGGTTATAACCGGTGTTGATGTTAATACGTACGTTAAGTCAAAAGAAACCGTCGATAATTGGCGAAATCGTTGGATTTCCGGCGACTGCGAAATGGGCGCGCTGTTGACTGGGTTTGATTTCGAGTTTTGTTATATGTATTAATTGTTTCGATATATTATCAAATAACACAAGTGGCGGAGTGGTTGGATGTGTGTGAGTTAAGTCACTAGGTTTCCCGGCTGACTCGGGTTCGAAACCCGGCATCAGCAAATTATTTTTATTTCATTATTTATTATAAATTTTCAATTATAGATTTTAAATTCTAATATATTTATTAATTATGTATTGTATAAAATTAATTTGAGCATTAAATACGCAACGAAATTTTTAACTGGATGTTCGGTTAATAAACGAAGCGGGTTTGGTTAACCCGGTTTTTTACGGATGTTACACACAATGAGATCTCGGAAGAGGAAGTTATTCAAGTGGCCCTTGTGGACTACAAATACGCCTACGACGATGATTTTGAGCATAAATCAGAGTGAAAAATTATTTGTTTGTCCGTTACAAGTGTTCAAGATACTATGGTAGGTTCTTGAATGTGCAAAATCCCCACAATGAGATCTCGGAAGAGGAAGTTATTCAAGTGGCCCTTGTGGACTACAAATACGCCTACGACGATGATTTTGAGCACAAATCAGAGTGAAAAATTATTTCGACCTATGTTTAGGTTTAATGTTTTTAGGTTTTATGTTATGTAATGTAATGTTTTAAGTATTATGTTTTATTTTAATGTAAGTTTTTAAGTTTTAGGTTTTATTATTATATAATGTTAAGTATTGAGTTTTAATGAAATTTAATTTCCAGACTTTTTTAAATAAAGATAAAAGTTTGCGCAATGGGTAGGCGCCGCCACCACTTACCAGTTAATGGGTATTTTAGGCATTTTTTGATGTGACGAGCAATGGTTAGTCGGGGCTAGGGTACTTACCCTTGAGTGCCCATTCCTCCCTTATTCTAAAAGACTCATGAATGTTGACGGGTTATAAGTCGGTTCTTGGGTTGTAAAATGAGTGATATGAATAGGGTTTTTTTTCTAATCTTGAAAATTGATTGGAAATTACAAGTTTGTGTTTTAACGAAAATAATAATTATAAAAGTTTATATTTTAAAAACTTGAACGAGTTAACGGGTCAACTCGCTTTTTATGTGAGTTAGCCTAAACCCGACATGTTTAAAAAACAGATCGTGTTGACCGACCAAAACCTGCTTTTCTGTGTTGAGTCGGATTTCAAGTCGTGTCAGGAATTGTCACCCCTACCTAAGACAGTGATGAGTGATGCTCATGCGAAACGAACACCAGTTAGCCTTGTTGCCAAGAGAGGGGACTATGTGTAACCACCCTTTGGTGTAAGAATCAGTACAATATAAGAGTATAAGAATAGAAAATCATATACGAGAGCATTCACATTCGATCCTCTATATTTATGTGAGTAGGTTCTACATATTATATAGAGTGGATGAGAGAGAAAATTGTTGTAAATCAGGCTCTTGATCGAATAGAAAAAACACGATACTTGAAAGAACTATTCGACTCTTTTATTATTTATCAATGAGAGCACACAAATACAACAACCCTAACCATCTATTTATACTAAACCTATTCTAGTCCTAACCCAACTAAAACTCTATTAATATAAATAAATAATTAACTAGATAAACCTATCTAATTGAATCTAACAGTTATCTCTATAAAGACTCAATAAATAATTCACCATAATTATTTATAACCCGTCTTTATCTTTATCTATTTAATTCAAGATTAACCTCTTCATTCTCCCCTTAATCTTGAATTGGACCCGTTTCTTCACACCCGCATCATTATCTACAACTTCAATCCCTTGACCAAGTTTGACGTCCCTCTTCCTGGGTCACCAGAACCTCACAGTTCCCGTACTTGACCACCGATCAAAGAAAAAACAAGCATCCCTGCTTCTACCATTTTATTCTTTTCTTGTTAGACGCGGCAAGATTGAAAGCCCTCCCGCTTTGATGAATATTCTTCCGTCCGTCTACCCGCAAATTCTGATCGGATACTTCAGCCAAAAAGAACAACCCACACCGGTTTTTCTGTTCTTATCCTTGGCAGGAAGGTTAGGGTCTTGATCTAACCTGATTGAAAATTGCTAATGCTATGATGTTTATCACCATCGAAACGAACTGAACTGACCACCTGTCACTACCGTTATCCCAACGATACTCCTCGTGACATCCGCTGACCCGAACCACCGTTCGCTTTACTTTATGTCAAACAAATTGAACCCTTTCACCCTGTTAGACTCCTCCTTGATATGCCTCATCGCAAATATCAACCCACCAACAAAGACTACAACCACTTGTTGTTCCATCATTCGGTCATCAAACGAATCCCTTAATCTCCTCACTCCTTCGTTTTATTCCCGACACGCCCGTTGGTTTTTTCGCCACAAAAATCGAACTTCTTGTTGTGATTTTCCTCGTTTTATTCCCGACACTCCTTCGTTTTAGTCCTAACCCAACTAAAACTCTATTAACACGATCAAACCTGTTGTTTGATGTCATTCTACCATTGATTGACACCCAAAAGTCACCGATCGAGTCTTCTCAAATGTTCGCAATTCATCTCTGTTGCAATTCGACCGTGAACACCGGAATCATCGAACCACGTTATTAAAAGATACACCGACCCATGACTTTTTAATTAAAAAACTTATGCAAATATCACCGCCACATGCATCTGGCTCAATCTTCTTGCATTAATCACCATGCAAGATTCCCACAAAAGTATTTAAACCAATACAAAACCCATGTATTGTAATTAACCCCAGATTTGACCAAGATAAAAAAATTGACACCGTGACATGATATTGTTCCACATGCGAAAACAATATTTTTCCTCACAAGAATAATTATGGTTGCCTCTTTGCTGACAACTCCAACTATCCATCCCGGGCTCCTCCCCCTACTCGGAAAACGACCCTTAAAACCGCAAAGTAGCTCTGATACCAATTGTTGTAAATCAGGCCCTTGATCGAATAGAAAAAACACGATACTTGAAAGAACTGTTCGACTCTTTTATCATTTATCAATGAAAGCACACAAATAAAATATAACTCTAACCATCTATTTATACTAAACCTATTCTAGTCCTAACCCAACTAAAACTCTATTGATATAAATAAATAGTCAACTAGATAAACCTATCTAATTAAATCTAACAATTATCCCTGACTCAATAAATAATTCACCGTAATTATCTATAACTCATCTTTATCTTTATCTCTTTAATTCAAGATCAACCTCTTCAAAAATACTACTCTTCATTAGTGTATTTGAACAAAACATTCTTCATCCCTGGTAACTTTTTAATATTATTTAATTAAAAATGAGAAAGAAAAGTTAGTGCTTTTAAGTATAATTATAGAGATAGAGATAAATAATCATTTCTGAATGCTCAAAGTTTACTTGATTATTGCTTCATCCCTTGTACTTTTTTTCAAGGATTCAAGTACCTCCTCATTAATTGATAGAAAAAATTACGTGTTAATGGTATGTAATCTGGCAACAAGCTGAGCTACAACCCCTTTTTAAATAACAAATCCAATTCTGTCGAGAATAAAACTTTGGTTCCTTGACACATGAAAAATTGTTGTACACGACCCTTGTAGTTGAATAGCCTAATTCTTAGTCTTAGATTATGCTAACACACATTCTTGAATAGCCCATCCTTAGTCTTAGATTATGCCAACGCAACATTTATAACCCCTTTTGGACCTCTCGCTTTTAGGTTAGTTATTTGTGGCCCCCGTCTTTATTGATAACAATCCCTGTGTGGTGACACAGACCGGATGGTGCGGGAGTCCGTGGCCCCTAGAGAGATACATTACAACTATGAGTTTTTTTTTTCAAAGTGGTGTAGGTTGAAAACTTATTTACCAAAATGGATAGTTTCAAAAGTATTTACCAAAATCGATGGTTTCTAACTTTGTAATTTCTTACTCCTAATCTCATTGGATAATATTGATTCATCAACTAATCATTCAATTAATCATTTTTAGCATTAATCATTCTAATTTACTAAAAAAAACTAAATTAAAATAAAAAACCTTAAAAGTAAGAAAATAAAAAAAATATATCGTATATAAACAGTTGTCTAAGAAAAACGGTGACCTTTGGATGTTGATATAAACAGTTGTCTAAGAAAAGTTTTATTGTTAATTGAATTATACAATTTTTAGTTTAGTTTTGCTAAGGTCATTAACATACAAATTTTATTTGATGTATTTGTATGAATTACTACAGAACTGAATATTTAAACAAATTGCTCTTTTGTTGTTTAGACACACACACACATATATATATATATGTATATTTCGTTTAAAGTTGTATATTAACGGATATTGATACATGTTTTATGTTCATCGAAAACCATATAAACGAACAACTGAAAACGAATACCGATAGTGGTTAAGATAAAATCAGTACCGGTACCGATATTATTTGGTTGGTAACGGCTTGGTTTATTACTATATAGGTTGGTAGGTAAAAACGAATATCGACACTGGTATGTACGCTAAGAACACTTATATCAGAATGTTGAAAAAAAAATAAACACACCTAACTAATGAACAAAAACTATTATAAAAAAATATTTAAAAATTAAATAGGTTAATGATATACATTATTGAATTCTAAGAAACTATTCTTTATTCGTAATACATAATACAATATATGACATGACTAACTCTTTGTAAAGCAAAAAGAAGTGTATTATATATTGTAAGAAAAGCGTTACATTAAAAACATTAGTTTTAAAGAGTAATAATAAATTAAACAAATATATAGTATCTTAAAATATGGTTAAATGAATCATTAGGTGATATTATCCAATGAGATTATAAGTGAGAAAATATAAAGTTAGAAACCACCTATTTTGGTAAATACTTTTGAAACTACCCATTTTAGTAAATAAGTTTTCAAACTACCACTTTGGAAAAAAAACTCTACAATTTTTAGGACGCTTCTAAACTTGCTCCATTCGAACCATCTTTTACTTATATTATCAAGACAATTCGTCTGATTGTCTAAATTTTTTGTTATGGTTCGAAGGTCTATGTCTTTTAATGCGTTACCTGAGAATTTATGTACCATGTTCGATCTCGAAAAAATGTGTCCCTTTCCCATTATGTTATTATTTTTATTTTTTAGAATCAAATGAGTTTTGGGCTCGATAAACCTAATGTCAAGTGGGCTAATGATTTGTACATATATTGAAATTGGTATGTATTTACTATTTAAAAAAATTAACACATATATATCAGATTTTTTTAACCACGTGCCCCTCAAAATCACGGGTCCTATGCAGAGATCCTCCCCTCACACCATCATAGCCGCCATTGGTGTTACCCCTTCAACTATGTAACAGTATCAAACATTCTCTTTCTCGTGCTCCTTATATTTGGTAAACTGATGTGTGCCTTAAAGCTAGTCAATATCCACACACACCATGTTCCCACGATCCCATTTTTGCTTTCATGTTTAGTACTCCATGTTTCCAATTGATAGTTATCATGTTTAGTTGTTTACCATTTTCCTTTTCTAGGAAACAATGTAAGGGCTGTTTGTTTACTACTTAATAAGGCTTTTAATGGTTCAGACCTCTTACTGGTTCAGCACTTAATGGTTCATACTGTTTGTTTTGCGAGCAAATATCTGGATGGTTCAGACATTTGCCTCTGAATAGTTAAGCATTACACAGAGTCTGAATGATTAAGACCTCTAATCTGAATTGGTCAAACATTTGACTTTGAATGTGATGACGTATGTATACCGAGTCCCTAACTAACAACGTTAGGACAAGGCGAGAAGCTCAAATAAACAATAACCAACTAAACATAAATAAAAGCAAGGCTAGAACAAGTAAGGCAATTAGCTCCCGACCAGGAGCTGAACCAGCATGAGGGAGCTGCTGTTACTGTAGCACATCGGGAATGGTATAACAAAGGTCAAACTGACTTGACCATTTACCAAAAGCACAAGCAAAGACCTCGAGACACACAAACATGTGCACTTACCATAAAAGGCAAGGCCTTTCCTGCAAGCAAACGATAGTAAAGAATATGCTTACCCGATGAGGAAGGCGACAGCTGGCGAGGGGACTTCCTTGGGCAGATCACTTGGTCTATAAAAGGAAGAACTTTGAGCCAGCCTAAGGTATTCACACTTCACTCTCTCACTCTAAAACTCTTTACTACATTATGCTAAGACTCTAAAGAACCAATCACTGATTCTCACGCCGGAGTCCAAACGCGGGAGGCCACCTCTCGCGTTAAGGCTAACGGTGTTCTTTGTCCGCAGATTCCAGCGAAGGAGCTTCCCCCGGAGTCGATCCTAGACCTTCCTCCCTGCCATATCCTTGTTGTTTTAACAAGTGGCGCCCACCGTGGGGCTGCGCTACTTAGAACAGCCATTGTGGTAGTACAACCCTGTTCCTAAGTTCTCATTTTCCATATGTCCGGAAAGGATCACTCCCAAAAAGAAGTCTCCGGCAGTTCCTTTTCCCTGCCCGACTCCCCTGTCACACCGGGGATGGGCAGCTCACGTAACAACACGGACGGACTAAATGTCGTACCGACTACAGGAGGTACTCAACTGTTCCAAACACCTCCTGCTACACGTGTTGGGCCTTCCTCACCCAGCGAGATTCTATTTCCGTAAACACCATGGAAATAACACCGGAAGGGGTAAGAAATAACTTTATACAGCTGAGGGAACTGCTGAATAACTACGTACGTGAAGAACAAACCAAGGGAGTGAGGTTACGCTTGTCTTCTGATGAGACTGAGGTTACACTTGCACCCATGCCTCCTCCTTTGTGTACCACTACTTCCCCCAGTGTTACTCGAGCTTCCCCGAGCCCTAACACGCGTTTCCCTACGGAAGGAACGCTTGGAGAAGGAGCGGTCACTCCGGCTCCCCTTACCAACCTTCCCCAAGATATCCTGAGTACACAGTCGAGCAGCTCCTTCAACAGGATCAGGTAGTCTCGCCAACTCCGCAAACGACCTTTGCAGAAGCACCCAGGTCCTTACCACTAGCTAGCAGAGCTGTGGCCACGAGCTTGTCACCGTTCACCAGCCTTCAACCAGGTTACATGCCATATGATGTTCAGAATCCCCAAATGGATATACTCCTCGCACAGTTGGGCCAGCAGCTCTTAGGCCACCAAACTTGGCAGAGCTTACAAACTCAGCCGGTTGCCCAAGACATAAGAGGAGCAGGGGATACTAATAACACTCCTTCCATGCCTTACAAGCCAAGCTCGTTTTCATGCTTCTCCGACAAAATAGCCAACTATATCTTCCAAACCAAGATAAAAATGCCTTCAAACGTCAAGACGTATGACGGAATGGAAGACCCTGAGGATCATTTGCAAGTCTTTACAGGAGCCGCCACAGTAGAAAGATGGAACAATGCAGAGTGCTGCCACATGTTCATGCAGACTCTCATTGGCCCGACAAGGTTATGGTTCTGTGGGCTCCCGGTCAGGAGCATCACCTCCTTCGATGACCTGTATAAAAGTTTCCTGTCAAACTTTACCCCACAAAAGAAGTGTACAAGGGATGCCACGGTCATGCATCAGATCCAACAAAAAGATCATGAAGACCTTTGAACCTTTGTAGAAAGATTCAAACGAGAAGGTTTGATGTATAGTGGGGCAACTGAAAAAAATGAGGGTCTCGGCCTTCATGAATGCCAGAAGGCCCAAGAAGTTGTTAAGAAGGTTTCACGAGAACAATCCTCAAACGATGGAGGAAGCCTTTGAGCGAACGGAGTCATTCCTCAAAGGAGAAGAGGCTTTAGAAAGACAGGCCTCGAAGAAAAGAGAGCATGGTAGCTGGAGAGACCAACCTTCCTCGTCTAAGAGACCTCGCTTCCCATCTTTCCCCGAAAGACGACCATTCAGACCCTACGAGGGAAGAAGATTCGAAGATAAAAGAAGGTCCCCCCCGGTCGGGTAGAGAAAAAGATAAACATATATTTACCCTACTCACAAAGACACCCCAAGAAATCCTGTCAACAGAGGAGGTCAAATACTCCTTAAAGCCACCTCGACCCCTTGCAAAGCCAGCCAACAAAAGAGACTCAACCAAGTTTTGTGCCTTTCATAACGACACAGGGCACCAAACTAATGATTGTTATCAGCTGAAGAAAAGGATCGAGGAGGTGGTTAAGTCGGGGGAGCTGGCTCACCTAGTAAAAGAAATCAAGGAGAAGAAAGAGAGTAAGAAAGAATCGAATGTCAACATGGTGTGGGGGGAAGAGAACCAAGAAGGAAAAAGGAGAAGAATCACCCCTTGGAACCAAGAGGTCATAAGTTTCTCCCCAACGAAGTCAAAAGAGAGAATGGATCTTCCAATCATTGTAGAAGCAGAGTTGGAAGGGAAGGTCATCAATAGGGTGTATATGGATCCGGGGGCAGCATCAAACGTTATGTACCAAAGATGCTTTAGTCAACTTTCTGATGACACGAGATCCCGATTGAAAAGTACAGATACAACCCTAAGAAGCTTCACATGGGAAAAGGTGCAGCCTCTGGGAAAGCTAACCCTAAGCTTGTGCCTTAGGGATGGTGATCTGGCAAGAAACGGAGGTGCTGACATTCATAGTAATAAGCTCCCCCTCTAACTATGACATGCTGATAGGAAGGCCAGGCCTTGCTGCCTTTGATGCTGTGGTTTCCCCAGTCCATGACATGGCAAGATTTCCAACCGATAAATGCATAGTATCGCTAGTCTCAACAAAGGAGGCATTGTTAGTTGCATCAATAGAAGTAGAAGCAGGAGAAGGTAACCAAATCAAAAATAGTCCTGATGAGGAAATAAGCATAAACGGCTTCTTCCCTGAACAGAAGATCAGGATAAACAACCACCTTCCAAAAGCGACAAAGCAAAGATTAAAGCAGCTCCTGAAAGAAAATGTAAGGGTATTCGCTTGGAGCCCAAGCGACATGATAGGAGTACCGAGGCACATAGCTGAACATTCACTGAAAATTGCTCCAACATACAAACCGGTGACTCAAAAGAAAAGAAGCCTTGCTCCCGATCGAAGCCAAGCTGCCTGTCGGGAGGTGAAAAAACTGGTTGAAGCTAACATCTTAAGGGAGGTAAAATACCAATCCTGGTTAGCTAACCCAGTAATGGTAAAGAAGCCCGACGGATCGTGGAGAATGTGTGTTGATTTTAAGGACTTGAAAGTAGATTCACTCACCGGGTATAGGTTCAAGTGCTTCCTTGACGCTTATAAAGGGTATCATCAAATCAAAATGGCAAAAGAAGACGAAGAGAAGACGGCATTTCACACCAACCAAGGGATTTTTTGCTATACCAAAATGCCATTTGGGTTTAAAAACGCCGGAGCCACGTACCAACTGTTCATCGACAAAGCCTTTTCCGAACAAAACGGAAGGAACATGGAAGCATACGTTGATGACCTAGTGATAAAAAGCAGGAGTGAAGAAGACATGTTACAAGACATTAAGGAAACATTCCACAACCTAAACAAAATCAATATGAAGTTGAACCCAAGCAAATGTTCGTTTGGGTATGAGGAGGGGATGTTCCTTGGTCATGTGGTAGGGA
>CAMTDV010000532.1:0-19084 GCA_947069175.1 Scalesia atractyloides | reverse complement strand
TAATAATCCCCAGGCGTCTCCTCTGTGCGAACGGGTGACTCCTCATCAGAATCCTCAACAAACATAAGCCTTCGCTTTGTGTTGAAGGGCCAACTCCCTTGGATATCAACTTTGACGGCTCCGGCACAGGGGAAGATATTTTTTTCTTGCTCCGCGGTAGCAGTATCTTTCACCCCAGCATCTGTAGCTGTATCTTTAACCTGCTCGCCAGCAGGATTCTCAGCATCAAATTTTTTAGGCTCTTCTTCCGGAGCCACCTTCTCAATATTTTCTGGGACGATGGGGTCAGCATAAAAAACAGGTGCTTCTCGCTTCGCATCTCCCTCCTCAACGTTTTCAGGCCTGTGCGACGATGGTATAGCAGATGAGGTGGCCGGCGCAGCCTTCACCATTTTCTCTGCAAAGCATATTAACAAATACCAAGTTTAAGATTCTGCCAACTTTTCTGACAGAAATGCGCAACAAACTAAACATACCAGGTGAGAACTTCTTTGCAAAGGCATCCAGATTGCCCTTCTTGCCAATACGCGGGCGCGCAATTTTTGTTGGCACAGGAGGTTTAGTTTCAGCCTCTTTCCTCTTCTTGGAAGTGCGCTTCAACGCTTCTTCCGGGCTTGAGGGTATTTCCAAGGGATCATCTGGGATTGAAGCTGGAAGAGAGGAGGTGTCAATGGGTTCTGGCTTTGGTTTCCTCAAACCTACAGGCGCAAGACCATCCAGTGAGTCCGACACCACCACATAATCACACCAAGAGTCAGATACGAGACGTGTACCTTTCTTACCCTCAGCTTTCGCAGCAGCTGATGGCTTGGTTTTTTGATCTGGTTTGGAAGGGGGAGGTGCAGCAGCTGCAACAGCAGTTGGTTTCTTCTTCTTCTTCTTCTTCGAGTCAGGGCCTACGCCCAAGTTTAGCAAATCACCTACATAATCAATCATATTGACCAAAGGTTGCGCCATTAGTTATATTGCAATATTACTTAGAAAATATGTTCAAGAGTAATATTGCAATATCAACTTAGGCATTGTAAGAATTTAATTACCAGTCTTAGAAGATGGTTGCGCCTCCAGATCCTCCTTCTTGGGCAGCTCAAAGTTCCCCAAGATTTGTGAGAACCAAGTATCCTCACCCTCAGCAATGGGCACGACGGCCATTTTCCCTTTCTCTCTCTTGAAAGACACCAAGTAGAGCGGCGCAGCTACATAACAAACATTTTTGCATCAGTACATATCTATTAAAAGATATTACTAGGAAGTTAAACGGTTACGTACCAGTTCCGTCTTCAGTATACACCGGTTTTTCCCGGCGTTCTTTCTTCCAAAAAATACTCATCCCAGCAGCGATGAGGGCCCTCTCCGGTAAAACAATGTTGGGCACATCTTTAATATCCTGGTACCACACCTCGTTGGCAGGTATGGGGAGGGTCTCCAGCTCGATATCATCACCGGCTCGAAAAGTAATCTTCATCGGGATTACTGCCGCCTTTATGAAGAAGAACTTTTGTTTCCAGTCGTGGTAAGATTTAGGTGGCACTAACAACAATCGTTTTGCTTGCACACGTTGTTGGAACGAGTAGAAACCCAACGAGCAGTGCAACTGATAGAAGACTCTAAACTTCTCAACCGTCGGTATGATCTGCATCGACCGGCAAGCAAACTCAAAATGTCGGATCCTAACCATTCCATCGGGCTCAACTGAGAAATATGGAGCTTATAAAAACCAAGAATTTCCAGCAGAAAATGGGTCACCGGAATCCTGAAGTTTCCTTCGGCAAAATAGTCATAGAATAACGTGATATAGCCGGCCGGAGCATCAGCTGCCGTGGCATTCGCCACCGGAACCGGAAGCCTGAAGTTTCCTTCGGCAAAATAGTCATAGAATAACGTGATATAGCCGGCCGGAGCATCAGCTGTCGTGGCATTCGCCACCGGAAAAACGCTTTCCAGGACGGAGCAAACAGGAAGTTGGTAGCAAGATTATCAAAATCTTTCTTCGACCACTTTAACGGTGGCAAACTTGACGTTGATGGTATCTCAGCTGAACTTGCACCGGTGGCCATAACTCAAACTTCGAAGAATACTCAGAAAACTTTGAAGGTCGCCGGAATATATGATAACAAGTTTTTCTCTCAAGATTTAATCTGGTGAGGAAGCAAATGGATCGTTTATCCTTTTATATACTAATCGCAATTAATGCACGATTTGACTGCAGCGACTTTTGCGACAGTCACGTATCCCCAAGCAACTGCAGGGGCGAGTGGGGAACAGTAACCGCCCACGCACGCGAGTGTCGCCGAAAAACATTAAATGACGTAAGGCATGTACCGTTGACAGCCTGTCAACAGTACCACTACGTCTCAAGAACGTGCATCTTCACAAACTACACCATCCGGATAAGTGACACGTGTCTAAGTATATTTGAAATTCAAATACTTTTTCAAAATTCACTTACGACACGTCACCAAGATGCATAAAACAACAAAAGGCTAGTACTTACCTAGCCCAACACATTTATCTTAAGTCCAGTGCTCCACCTACTTTTTATTCTTATATAGGAGCAACATTGGACTGGGGGGACTTGAAGGGGTATGGTCCCAAAAACCTTGCGCCAATCAAGGAAACCATACACCTTAATAACTTCTAACGAAACTTCGCGCAGACTTCTTTGCCAAAGTGAGATTTATTAGAACTCTGCGCCAAATATCCAAGAGAGGAAAGGATCATATAACTACCTTGCACGGGCTCGCGCAAGGTTCAAAGTTAAAAGCCTAAACATTCTCTTTGGATAAATGCTTCATTTAACTACCTTGCGCGGGCTCGCGCGAGGTTCAAATTTAACCTTGAACATTCTCTTGGGATAAAATGATTCATTTAACTACCTCGCGCGGGCTCGGGCGAGGTTTAAAGTTAACCTTGAATAATCTCGTTTGATAATGCCTCATGCACAAACCTTGCACGGATATTTATATCAAAGCAAGTATCCACCAAACGTTGCGCTAAGCAGCAAGGAGAAGAAAGAAGATCAGTTAACTAACTTGCGCTTCTCGCTCAAGGAAACAGTTAACCCTAAGAAACTTTCCCTTAGAAAAATCATTGACTTGGTGCAGAAGCAAAGGGAATCTTTTCTGTTGTAACAGAATGTACACGTGGCGAACAACAGATGGGTAACAACTGTGAAATCTTCTAGAAGCCATTAACACCCAATCGTGCAAGCATCTTTTTGGTTATAACCAATTGCCACATGGCAGCATCTGGACGGCTGAGGAAGATCACGGTGATGGCATGCTCACATTTATAAAATGTAGTGATCTCATGTTGACACGTGGCACCTCCCTAACCGCTGATGAGCTCACGATCCGTGTGCACTAACGGATTACCAACAAACATTAACGGAATAGCAGAAAGTTCCGTTAAAGTTAACAATCTTTCCTTTTGGCGCCAAACACCGGCTATAAATAAGTGACTTGGAGTTCAAGGAAAGGTATTCACTCTCAACTACTCTCTCTCTTGCAATACTTTACTTCCGACTACCTGTACTTATTCTCACGTCGGAGGGTGGTCACGGAGAGAACCCCCTTCTCCCCGTGGCGAGCTAACGGTGTTCTGTTTTGCAGGATCAGTCGGAGTACTGTTTTATTCATCATTCATCGTGAAACCAAACGAAGGGTTAACCCTTTTATGCAGAGCCCATTCCATAGATCTACTTAGGTTCCGGTCTAGTTGATCTAGGGTTTCTTCAATATTCTTATTTCATTTGACTATTATAATTTACACATGTGTAAATCTTCATATATATGCTTATTTTTATAATTGTTATGTTTTATACATGTGTAAACCTTCGTATCTATGATTTACACGTGTAAAAACATATAAAAACTTGTTCTAGCTATATTACACATTCTTTCCTAACATTCATTACGGGAAATAACGAGTTCACAGGGCAAAAGAGGGACGTTTTTTTGACATTTGGTACCAGAAATATGAAACCATAAACATTGGTGATAGAGGACGTCTAATTAATGGATTCCGCACATAGTTCCTGGAAATTGTGTTCGACCATCGGATTAGCTAAAACAAAACCCGACATTATTACAATTTTCTCAGAGCCTCTCTAGTAAATCCACACATCCAAACGCGCCACGTCAAGTATTACATATGTGTAAGTGCGTGTTTTATAAGTGTAAATGTCATGTATCATTATGTAATGTCTTACATATGTGTAAATTGTTCATTGTTACATATAATCCTTTTTTTTTGTAAAAGAGGATGGTACCCCAAAAGACATTATTGATAACAAAAAAATATTTACAACCTATGGGCATTGGGCTTCCCGGGATATACCCAAGGTGGACACCAACCTCAAACCATTGACTATGGTCTAAAAATTGGGACCTAACTAGATTCCGACCATGAGCTAAACTAGAATTAAAAGTCTACCTATTCTAGACTTAAATGCCACACCCGACCCAACTCCAATATAAACAACCTAAACCATCTAAAAAACAAAAGCAATCAAACATGACCAAAACATCAAAACAACATCTAAAGCATAACATCTGAGAGTCCATCTTGAGCTTCCCAAAAATCTTGAACTCGATGAAGCAGCATCATCATCCTCATTCTTCAACCAGCTTAAACTCCAAACAACCATACACCAAAGAATATCCCCAGGATACACCAAACCTAACCTGATTTTCACATCCCCAAACCAATATTTTAGTCATTTGTTTTACATGCCATTATGAAGATATAAACATTCTGACTTACACATGTGTAAGTTTCTGTTTTACACACGTGTAAATTCTCAGTTAAACATGTGTAAATTTGTTTTACAAAGTTTCTGTTTTACACACGTGTAAGAGTTTGTTTTACACTGTTACACATGTGTAAATTGGTTAATTACACAAATGCACTAATAATTAAGATGATGTAACCAGATTCACATAAATTTGCATCATAATATAACAAGATGTGATTGTGATGTAACTAGATTCACATGAACTTGCATTTGAATCTAGAACTACAACCACTAATTGTTTTTAAATGCCCTAAACAAGTTCAAAATCATAGTGAAATGCAATTAATAATACTTTAAAGTTTTATCAATACATCTACTAACTATTCCTGATTACCCAAAACAAGTTCAAAGATTCATCTATTTCTATCCCAATTTTCGATGATCATATCATTGTAGCATACATTTGTTACCAAAACACAAAATCATAATTTCCGAAGTACAATAGATCTTCATTAATCTATTTAACCAATTCCCTAACTTTCATTTTATAACCAAACCAATTCACGGACTATAGTGACATTTCTTGTCAAACCTCAGAGACTAAGATGGCAATGTACTCATTATCTAAATTAAATTGAAAATCGTTTAAAATTGAATTTAATTAAATCCTAAAACTTCCATGTAGGGAACTTTATTATTGTATAAAACAAAGCTTTATTGAGAATTGTATATTGATAATTTTGGGTACAAATCATTTGCTTAAAATAATATTTAACATAAATTTATTTGATTTGAAAATTCGAATTATCAAAACTATAAAATATAAAGTTTTCATATTTTCAAATACATGGGTTGTGATGATACCTGATAAAAAAAATATCCCGGTGTGTATGACTAGAGAGGTGTAATCACAAAGCCCAATCAAGCGTATGTTTGGATGTTATTACACAATTTTTTCCGCTATTGGTTGTTGGTTTGAACCGGTTTTTGAAACATTGCTAAAACACGCATTTGTTGGAAATTATTTTACACACACATTTGTAGGACTTGACTTCATGTAGGGCTGTCCAAATTGCTCGACGATCGAGGATCGCTCGATGATCGCTCGAAAAATGTCCCAAAAATACTCGTTCGATTTTTGCTCAGTTTGTAAATGAGCCGCTCGGCTCGGTTGGATTTGAAAACGAGCCAAACATGAGCAAAGGTCCGCTCGCTCGTCGATCGCTTGGTTTCGCTCGAATTATTTTTATTAAATAACTAATATGTATATTAACTTATATATTTTAAAGATTTACACACACACACACACACACACACACACATATATATATATATATATATAAGTAGCCCAAGAAACATACTAGCCCATTTCAATACCAAAACCTAACCCTAATTCCTAAAAATTCAAATCAACACCTAATCTCCTTCTACATACCTCATGCCACATACCTCGCTACTGCTCAAGTTCAACTCATACGGATACGGTACAATCCCCTACCTCGCCGGCTACTTCAAATCAGCAGAGGTACAATCTCCTACCTCCTGTCATACCTCCTACCACATACTTCGCTGCTGCTCATGTTCGATTGTTAGGGATCTAATCTTTTCTCACGGTACAATCTCCTACCTCAAACAATCTTTTCTCACGCTGCTGCTCATCTCGATTTTACTTCAATTTTGATACCAAGATTGAACAATTGATGTACAATTTGTATTTCGCACTTTATTTTGTGCTTCTTGATATTGTTAAGAACATTTTTAGAATCATGATTTTAGTTATGTATTGCTTTTGTTAGTAAGGTGTTGGACATGTTTTAATTAAGGTAGGATTTGTTTTTGTTGAATCCAGCCTTTTAATAGTCTTGATTTCAATTTTTTTTGTGTTGCTACCACGTGTTTTAATTTTGGTGCTGAGAAAAACCGAGCGAAAACGATCGCTCGATTCAAATTCAATCCGAGCACGAGCATCACTTTTGTGTCAGTTTTGCAAATTCATCTGATCGGATCGGTTGTAATTCAATCCGAGCACGAGGAGACCCTCGCTCGGATTGGATCGACTCATGAACACCCCTAACTCATGGCTAGTTAGGTAAAGGGGTGTGGTCATAACCCTCATGACTCTCCAAATAGGCATCATGTCACTCACCTCTAATCCACAATCCAAAACCACTACCCTAAGTGTGTGGTCATGACCCAAACCACTATCATTTTTATTATTTTAATTTATTTTTTGAATCGTCAAAAACTAGGAAAAGGGAAAAGGTGGCTTGTGGTAATCGTGGTTCAATCCATGCCAACCACCATGAATCATTAAGGTAGTGATGTAGCATTCCATTCATGTTCCTATGCAGTGGATCATATTCCTAGGGCTGTAAACGAGCCGAGTCAAGCCGAGCTCGAGCTTGGCTCTAATCAAATTGAGCTAGCTTGACTCGAGCTCGAAATGTAAATCGAGCTGAGATTTGAGGCTCGCGCTCAACCCGATTAAAATTCAAGATAGCTCGGCTTGATCTAGCTCGAACTTACAAAGAACCACAAAAGTTACTACTTAAAGAGCTCTCAAAATGAATATCTTCATAGACTAAGGGCCATAATTGCAATTTAATTTAACCAAATGGCTAAATATGCAAGTATAAATAGTTAGATCACTTTGTACATTGTCTTTAACTTCTTTTATAGGGGAGATACTCCCTTAGTTTTTGTCTTTTAAGCGATGTGGGACAAAAAAATAAAGGTAAACCTTATCGAGCCGGCTCACTAACTCACGAGCCGAGCCAGGCCAAGCTTGAGCTCGACTCGTTTACAAACCGAGCCGAGCCGAGTTTTTTTCGAACGAGCTGCGAGCCACGAGTTTTTGAACACCCCTACATATTCAACCATGACTCCAACACCCTTAAGCCTTAGGGGCTGTTTGGCAACTTCAGAATGGCTAAGTGCTGAACCAGTAAGAGGTGTGAACCATTAAGTGCTGAACCAGTAAGAGATCTAAACCATTAAGAGCCAATATAATACTTACCGTTCAGAGGCAAATGTATGACCAATTCAGATTAGAGGTCTTAACCATTCAGACTCTGAATAATGCTTAACCATTCAGGGGCAAATGTCTTAACCATTCAGACATCTGCTCACGAAACAAACAGTCTGAACCATTAAGTGTTAAACCAGTAAAATGTCTAAACCATTAAAAGCCTCATTAATAGCTAAACAAATAGTCCCTTGGTGGATATAAACGTTCATAGTCACGATATGTATGTAACACGTGTTTGGTGTTTCTTACATGTGAATGGGCTCTATTTTATAAGCCATAGAAACAAGAAGCGGGCTTTTATTGGGCTATCAGGACATAATTCCAAATACTGAGTTTTTTTTAATTGTCATTTTTAACGGTCAACAAATCAATCCCGAGCACTCTCGGGGCACCCACTGGACAAACGGAGTACTCTGAGGGTAACCCGAGTCGTCCACCACCAATTCCAGGAAAACCCGGTAACTCACCCGCCCGTAGGCACGACAGTAAAATTACCGATAAAACCCGTTTGGCTCAAGGATCGAACCCAAGTTTCCCTGGGTCTCCTATCACTGCTCACCAGTGCCTCACTCCATTTTTGCACCAAGTGGGAATTGAACTTGAGTCTTCCAAGAAGAACTCAAATCCTCTTACCACTTGAGCTAGTGGTCATTGGCTTTTTTTTTTAACAACAAATTTGGATCACTAATGGGCCACTAGAGTATCATCGTGCCACCAGCGGAACCATCCGATCATATCCATCTCCACTAGGCATAATGCCTATACACCAGTTCAGGAGGAAACTCATAAATAGAAAAAACCCTCCTTGTGAAAATCGAACCTAGACCTATGTCTTAAAGTCTTATTTCACCCCAAGATGTGCGCTATTGAAATGTAGCATAGGATATAAAATGTGATTTGGGCATGTATTTGTAAAAAAAGAAGGTAATTGGTCAATAAGATTATTATAATTTAATTTAAATAATCGTGAGGGAGAATATGACGATGACATTTAAAATCATTTATTAGAAAGTGTTGGTGGGCTAGTGGTCCAACTTGTTTTGACTAGCATTAAACGGCCCATTTTGGCCTGAATATGTGGTAACCAATTACCCAAACCGCTCCATTTGCGCATTTTGCTCTCACTAAGATTCCATAGTTCCATATGAGAACTTTTGCATACTTAAAGAGTTCAAGATTTGAAAATGATGGCGTTTCTGAGATTTGATAACCAAATTGCATTATGATCTGCAACTTCAGTTTGTCTTCAGAGGATCCCAACATAGTTGTCAATAGCGGCTATAGTGGTCGCTATAGCGCACTATATAGTGATGCGACCAAGTGCGCTATATGGTTTATAGCGACGAATAGCGAAAATAGCGACAGTTAGGTTTTTTTTTAATGTTTAATATAAAAGCGGAATCGATTAGGGTTTTTGACTTCTGAAATATAGACGCGCCTCTCTAATCTCTTAAAATCGCTGTATACACAATTTAATGAAGCAAGCAACTCTGCTCTCTCTCTCTCGTCTTCAATCTCTGCTCTCTCTCATATTCAATCAAGCAACTCTGCTCTAATCAGGTTCATTCGTGTTCATTACTTCCTTTATATTCTGACTAGTGATATTGTGTGCTCATAAATTCGTGTATTGTTCAAATCGTGTCTGCTCTTCTGTTAATATATTCTGTTTCTTTTATGATTTACAAACAAAATGAGTAAAAGTAAAAGGGAAGTTGATCCGGGGTTGGCGTATGGGACTGTTGTAGAAGGATCGAAAAACTCAGTTAGATTTAATTTTTGTATGTTTGTGTCAAGTGGCGGGATTGCAAGACACAAGCATCACCTTGCTTGGAGTTCCCCAAATGTGGCAAATTGTACCAAAGTTCCTGGTGATGTGAAAAAAATATTCCAAGATTTATTTGAGATGAAGACGCGCGCACATCAAGAGATGAATAAAATACCACATTTTGACGAGGTTGTAGATTTAGAAGAAGATGAATTTCCTTCTTTTAGTAGTGAAGCTCAATCAAGGGGAAAGAGGCCCATATCGTCTACTGAGGCTAATAAAAAAGCGAAAGGCCCGTTATATGGAATTTTCAAGCCATCTGGTACATCGGGGAAGAAATGGGGAAACTTAGTTGGAAGTGCAGAATACTAAGACATCAAAAGAAGCTAAGACTTGATGCTGGATGTATGATGCGGGTATTGCATTCAATGCGGTGAAGTATGATAGTTTGGGGCCCGCAATTGAAGCAATTGGTAGATACGCTTGCTGGCGGTATGTACATGTTCCGATGTTGAAACTAGAGTTGGAACATACAAAAAAAGATTTTGCACAAGGGCACGTGGGAGTAAAAAGGGTGCCAAGACATTCGCATCGAGTTCAAGGGCAAAAGGAAAAGGTTTAGTGGATGAAGAAGTTTGTGATGATGTTGAAGAAAACGATGTTGGGGCTTATAAAGATTTTGTGGCAACATCGGATCGCGATGATAACGACGACCTGGAATATGAAGAGTTAGATGATTTGTAAATTGTGATTGACTATTTTAGCTATTTAGGTGGTTTGAATGTTTATTTATTTTGGATGTTTGAATGTAAAACAATTTCTTGAATTTTCGACTACTTTATCGCTAGAGTAAATTGCACAAAACATCCTTTATGTTTCCTCACACTTGCAGGTTCCAGCCTTAATGTTTAAAAGTTGCTAAAAGCAGCCTTTAAGTTTATTTTTGTTGCAGGTTCAATCCTTTACAGCTAACCACGTTATTTTCTTCAGTTAAGTTCCCTCACATGCATAACATGTGAGGGTATATTCGTCATTTTGGTTGATCTTCCACCCACGTCAATTATAAGAAAAAAGAATATTTAAGGTTTAACCTATTTTAAAAAAATTCTAACCGCAGGGACTAATGTGCAATAAAACCAAACTTTTAAAAACCAAACACCTTCTTTCCCGGTTTTCTTCTCCGGCGACTTCGCTGGATTCCGGCGAACCCGGAATTAAGATAGGAATCTTGTTAAGCTAGCCCACTAAGCTGTAAAGATTAACACAGATTTTGATCATGCCAATCAAACTCTTCAGGATTATCATCAGTTGGAAAAATCGACGCCTTATTCGCATCAGACGGAAACGACAAACGACTCTTCAACCCTAGATACCTCTCACGGAACTCCGATGCCGTCAAATCAGAGAACTTCGTAACACTGTGTTCAGTAGTCGGATCCAGCAACTGGTGACGCTTAGGACGCTGCAAGTTAGACTTAAACACTATCAAACGGTAATCGTGCTCCTCTGTAGTCGCGTACGTTTTACCAAACTTTGTTTAAACTAGGTTAAAACTTAAATATTCTTTTTTTTTTAATTGAAGTGGGTAGAAGATCAACCAAAATGACGAATATACCCTCACATGTTATGCATGTGAGGGAACTTAACTGAAGAAAATAACGTGGTTAGCTGTAAAGGATTGAACCCGCAACAAAAATAAACTTAAAGGATGTTTTTAGCAACTTTTAAACATTAAGGCTGGAACCTGCAAGTTTAAGGAAACATAAAGGATGTTTTGTGCAATTTACTCTTATCGCTATTTATAAAATAGCCGTCGCTATTCGCTACATAGCCTATAGGTGTCTTGTCGCTATTCGCTATAAAAACTATGGATCCCAACAAAAAGAAAAATCACAACAACTACCAGTATCATCAGTGGCGGAACCAGAACTTTTTTGTTGGGGTCGTAACAGAACTATATACAAAATTTCTAGTAGCTAGGTATATTTATAAAAAATGTTATTCAGATAATTCAAATTCCTCTCGACTTCTTTTGTTATTATTTTCATTAGAGTTTAACTGATTTGATGACGTCGTGATACTTGGTTTGGGATTTTTTTTAAATAACTTTTTATATTTGCATTTCTAAAAAAAGCAATAAATTTGGATAAGAAAGTTGATTTAAAATAAAATATTCATTTGACAATTTAATTTATATCTATTAATTAGTTCACAATAGAAACATAATTTAGAAATTGTCATCTGATCATAATCGAGAATTGCACACATCACAATTCACTATAAATATTAATAAATAATAATTGAAAAAAAAAAAGAAAAGAAAGAAAAGTTACTTCATGATGTTAAATGCAGAATGGGTGAAACAATGAGCTGGCCACTTCAAATCTTCAAGAATCAATACATATTTCAAACAAGAAAACACAGTCTGATGTTTGCCGCAATAGAACTTTCTTGAGAGAATAATAAATAACATTTTAAAAAATTTAAGTTTTATTTTGGGCTAAACTCATTTTCATAAAAGGCCGTGACCCTAAAGCCCATTTCAAATACCAATTATCACGTGCTCAGACCCTTATTTTCTGTCTAACTTCTCAAATAATTTACAGACCACCGGATCACCACTCGCCGCCGCCGAACCGCCGTTCGTCGGCCGGAAAATATTTGAAGATCTCTACTTTTTTCTTATAATTCTAATGCTTTACGCGAGACAATAGGGGGGTCAACTATACAAAAAAAATCGCTAAACACTCTGAAAAATTGAAAATTTTGCTTGCCGGAGGGTCAGCTGAACCCCTGACCCTCCTGTGGTTCCGCCCCTGAGTATCTTTTTGACTTTTTCTGTCTTTATTATTTTGATTTAAACTTTTACCACTTTAATTTTCCGTGTTAATAATTTCAATATCTTATCTTTCTAAATTTTTTTTAATCAAGATTTACAGGTTTATTTTTATGTACGTATAACAAAAGTCAGCACAAGAGTTAGAAAGCTAAACACAGTGATCATTACATCCTTCCATGTTCTAATTCAAATCTAAGCCAGACTTCCAAATAAGTTCCAATCACTCATGCATCAACCATCCTCTTCCTCTTCATCCAACAACGCATCATAATCCCCTTCGTCAAACAAGAAGTTGATATTTTCATTCTTCTCGGATATCACATGCTCGTCACAATACTTCATATGAATCTCTACAAGCTCTTGAACCAAAGCTCTCCCTCTATTTGACATACCTGCAAATTTGGCAATAGATCTGTTCTTCGACCTCTCGTTGAGAATTTCTTGAGCAACCGCAGCCAATGTTGGGAAGTTACGTCTTTGAACCAACTGCTCCTCTGGCGCTGTACAAAAGTAGCGAAAATACTGTGGACACGGAGATGCGACAATATGACTCACGGCCTTGTCAAAGTTGTCTACTTCATCTTTCACTGAAACATGCTCGAGAACTGGTGATTCCGAATCCACCAAATGGTTTTTTATATTGACAACCGAACTTAGTTCATTCCATGCCAATATCGAACGGGCCATATTTCGGAGAAGGCCCGTCTGATCACACCCCCACATGAGATACTTCAAGATCTTTCGTTTGAGTTCCATATTTCTTGCAAACACTTGTTGTACCATTTTCGCTCGAGTGAAGTCCAACGGATACTTTATTCTCATCAGCTTTTCATCAACTCCTAGTCTTCCACCGAGAGCTTTCACCCTGGCTTTTACGAAGTTAGCATAGCTTTCCTTAGAAATGAATACGACGTGTTCAACATTGCTGTAGCACCTTCAGACTCTGTTGGAACACGCAATGTATTGATTTTTGCGCCTGCTTCCAGGAGTGGTTCTATCATAAGTTTTAGCAAATCTGGAGAATATGCACCAATAATACTGGCGAATAGAGCACCTGCTTCTTGAGATGTCTTAGCATGCTGTATACGAGTCCAGCAGATACCAGAGACAATAGTTGTCGCGTATTTATGATCATCAGCTATGAAAACATCCACCGGCAAACACATTAGGTCGGTGATACTTGTATTTAACATATGTGTACGGTTTCGCCTGTTCGTGGGCCCAGAAGAAATTTAGAAAAATAGAAAAAAAAATATGTGGTACTGCGTTTAACTAAACAGAGCTCACAATTATTTCAGTCACCTCAATTATGTCAAAGCTTATAGATTAAGTGGCATATATCATATATGCATCAGCATCAGCACAATCGTTTTACAAACATTTGTATCTTTTTGGTGTAAAGTTGTAAGCGGGTCTTGTTTGTTTATGTCAACTCATGAATATAGTAGTTCATATAAAAATTATGAAACAAAAAAGTAAAAGTTTATACAAATTATTTTGACAAGCAGTTCAAATAATTGATGTGAAAATAAAATCATCGGGTACCAATATCAAAAGGTTATTATACATTTATACCATAACGTGCAGTATAATATATATTTTCACTACAAAAAACAAACTGTAACATATAGAGATCGAGAGTCAGATACTTGCATTTTGTCGGATTATCAGGCTCTTTCGAGTACTTCACCTGAAAATTTACAACGAATCTTTATTAATAAAAAAAGTAAAAAATATATAAAAACTTTATACCGGTAATCAGATTAACACATAGAGATGTAAAAACACGAAAATTACCATTGCTAATTCAATGTGGAGTCAATGTATGTGCCGTCAGTGTTTTATAAATATAAACCCTAGGGTGGGTGTTATGGTAATTATCATCACCGAGGAGGATATGTTTCTTAGTGGATCTAAATTTGGGCTGATTGTAGAATTGGGCCGTTGTCAAAGTTAATAGTAGCTTGTTTTCTAGTTTTTACAAGCTTGGGTAAATTAGTTGACACATTTGTGTTTTCTGGAACATCTGGCTAAACCCAATAGTAAAAGGTTACCCACGCTCACGAACACAAATGACTCTGGTGACCAAGCTTGTCATCGTTCCAACAAAAAACCCACCGTTTGAAGACACACTATGGTAAAACCTCAGACTCAATCCATATATATATATTTGCTTCAGACTAGGCAGGAAAATTAGGAGGTAACTACTAGAGTTGTGAAGATAATAGGCAGGAATGTTAGGAGAAAACCGTCGGCTAAGATAACCGTCTTAAACTGTCACGACAATGGATTTTTTTTTAATTTAAGTGGTTGAGATTTAATCTCAGCCAAATCTAACGTTAGAGGTTGATTTGAAAGCTGGTTAAGCTATGTTGGCTTATAATATATATAATTACCAATGAGTCCTAGATCATTTGGTTTGGAAGGACGCAACACCATGACCTTCCAATAAGGAGGTCATAGGTTGTAGTCTCACTTGGTGCAATATTTTTTAGGTGGGCCATTTTACCACAGTGGGCCTTCGGGCGATGGGTTTTCCTTGGAATAGTAGGCGGCTTGGTCACCAACGTTGTATATGTTTGCAGGGCGTGGGTGGCTTTTCGTCAATCGATTTGCCTGGGTAGCCGAGCTTATATAGTGTTTGTTAGCCGTTCAAAAGAAAAAAAGATCCTTATGCAATTCAGTTACAAATTTTCCGAAACGCCAACATTTTCAAATATTGAATTTATCTATCTAACTTTAAGAAATGGTGATGTGGTAGTAGAGACGAAGGGTACGGCAACACATAGGCTTAGCTAAATAATATATACATAGAATATATACTTATCTACTTATGTTTAGAATTGAAGTTATTTTCTCAATGCGCTCACATTCCATCCATTATTTTCCATCCTATCTTTAAAATTTTAAAAAATAGTGTATACATCAAACATATCCCATCCATTATTTTGATATTCACCTTTGAAAATTTAATAAAAGCACACACATTATATATACACTTAAAAGGCTATGTCGGTAGGTGGGCCAATCCGACATAGCCAAGTGTCCTCCTGCGGTTTCATGAGTTTTTTACGTTTTTCTCTGGTTTTGATCTGATCGCTGCAACACAGCACCATCAATTTTTTTTAATTATAGGATCGGGAATAATTGATGACACTGGAGAGTGGATACTATCGGGTGTTTAAAGCTTGTAAATATAGGCTATTTTTAACGGCCCAATTAGAAAATGAGCCCAAAACTACTTGTTACAATGATCCACCATAGATATCTAAACACCACCTAGGGTTTACATCTATAAACATCGACAGCACACATTGACTCCATTGACGGAGAAGAAGAAGAACCAGCAGGAGTAGCAATGGTAATTTTCGTCTTCATCATGTTTTGTATGTATCTGTGTGTTGTTTATCTTATTACAGGCTCAATCCGATTATTTTAAATTCAGAAAACTTGCCAAGTTACATCAAAACAGAAGGTAGCCGGGCAACAAGCTGCGCCGCCAATCCTTTCTGAATTGCAAACTCTAACCTTCCAAATACAAACCCTTGCCCCCTTGGGGTTGAACAATTGCTGTAGACGACCCGTTGAACCCTCGTCAAGAAGTGGATAGCTTCTGGCGCTAGGGAGCCAAAAGTATCAAAGGCAAAAGGGACAAAGACATGCTGGTTCTTTGCGCAAGCTTTAGCGTGCTTATCCATTTTCTTTGATTCTGCCTTCTTGCCGCTTGTCCAGCTACAAACCCGTTTTCCCTTAAACCAACCAAAGGGGAACCCCCGTGAGGTCTCCACAAGCATGTTTCCCCCCAGCCCAGCCAAAGACGAGCAGATCCGCTGGTCGCAGAGTAGATCTCCCTTCCGTAGGATCCGTGAGGAAATTCACAGGGGCCTCTTTCTTAGCCGAAATCCCAGCTCTTCATAAGATGTCCCACAAAGCATCACGCACCCAGTCGTGCCGATTTTTGAACCCAGGGAGCTCTTTACAATGAACTGCATGCTCCCCGTATTTATTCATACAAGCTTTACGACGTATCGGGCAAGTTTCATCTTCCGGGTACATAGGGATCATCAACCGGTATTTGAGAATGGCTCTATATTCTACTGCAGACATACATTATCCCAACCCCTCAATTGGTATAACGGTCAAAAATTCCTGAGCATGGGGACCTTTCAGGCACTCAAACACCGCCTTCTGGCGGGATGACAAATTAAAAGCTTCTCCCAGGCTTTGAGCGATTTTGCTAAACAGAGCATTCGCTAAAGTTTTTTGTGGCTTCGAGGGGGCGGTGTCCTTATTAGAAAAACCGCCAATATCCAAGTCAGAGAGAGAGACATTTAAGCGTTCAAGCGCCTGCTGATAGTCCGGGTCAAGCCCGACGACCTCACAGTTTCGAAGGATATGATCCTGTAGTTCCCAAGACTGAGCTCTAGACGCCACAAAGGCATAAGCCCCAACATCTCGAGCTGATAAGAGGCCCAAACCACCTAGACCCATTGGCAAAGATGCAAGACGCCATAAGAGGTCACCAAAGAAGGGGCCGCCACCCACTTCTATGTCTTCTATAGCCTCTCTAAGGCCATCATCAAACCGAGATACCGCATCCTCCATAAAATGCGGTTGACAAGTCCGCAACCTAAAAAGTAACTTGGCGACCCCCATGCACGACCTTAGCAGAAGGAGTTCACATTGGGGATCTCTTAGGCAGGGTAAGAGTTTCATGAGGTCAACCGCCCCCGAGGCTCGCCGCCCTGCCAACTCCTCAATAAAGCTAGGATCCCGACTAACAGCTCCACCAAGGAGCTTAATCCCCTTCTCTGGTCTACCAATCCCTCTCGGGAAAAGCCCATCTTGAACTTTCTGCCCATCGCATGTCGGCCAAAAAACCTCTGTTTTCTTAATGTTGAGATAAAGCCCTAGAGATGGCCCCTCCTCGTTGATGATGTCTAAGGCCTTAGCAACCTCAGAGGCGTTGCCGATAATCGTCCCATCATCCAAGTACCAAGCATGAAACAGGAGTTTACAGCGGTCCTGAACCCGGAGAATAAGGGGATGTAAGGCAAGGGCAAACAGAAGGGGCCCCAAGGGATCTCCTTGTTGAACTTCAGTAGTAGCCCCAATACACTCGTTACCAACATACAACCTAGCAGGCTAGGCGTAAAGAAATTGGACCCACCGATAGATTGACGGGCAACGCTGATGAACCTCGTGCAGAAAAGTTGTGCGGTCGACCGTGTTGAAAGCATTGGAGAAATCTACAGTAAGCAAGGCTAAGGAACCATCTGCATGAAATGAGTTGAGAAACCTGTTTGCACTGAGAAGCATCGCCTCTGCCCCATTTGGCACCCCCACCCCAAATTGATAGTCACCCAAGTACTGGGTCATTTCTTTCCCGACGTTCTTCATCGCCACCTTTGAAACCAACCTTCGCCAAATACCCCCTACAACAATAGGTCGAATTCCTTTATCAGGCTTCAATAAGGGGGTGAGGGGGGCCGAAGCAACAAACTCAGCAAGCACCTTAGGATAGGATCCCCCAAGCCATAAGTTAACAACTTCAGTAATGCTCGTAAGCAAACCTGAGGAAGTCACCGAGCCCTCGCCACCAATAGCATCTAGCAGGTGTTGGGCCCGTATCCCGTCTCTGCCACATGACGTCTCGCCACCAATAGCATCTAGCTTTTATATAATTTTGTTGTAAATTTGCAGGTGAAGTACTCGAAAGAGCCGATAATGACAAAATGTAAGTATCCGACTCTCGATCTCTATATGCTACAGTTCGTTTTTGTTGTGAAACAAATAGATTATACTGCACATTGTGGTGTAAATGTTTGTATTGTGGATATTGGATTATGAGTGTTTGTTTTGAAGAATTATAATAAGAGCTAAAAGTGCAGATATAAATTGGTTGTTAATAATGTATAATGATTTTGGGGTATATATTTTTATATTAAACTAATTATTTTGCTTATTTGAACTGCTTGTCAAAATAATTAGTTTAAATCTTCCGTTTTCTGTTTCTTTTATCACGGTATAATTTGGCTCTTGTTTAAAAAAACTAGAATTTTTTTTATGTACACACAAAACTGAACTGTTTTTTTATTATCGGGTTGAAAACGACAAGACCCACTAGGGATCAGCAAATGGTACTGGGTACCAGTTCGGAACCGGATTCGGTACTAGTACCGAAATTCCCGAACCGAGTTAGCGTTTTCGGTACCGGTATTTACCGAATTTTACCTTCAAATACCGGTCGGTACTGAGCCGTACCGTACCGGGTATTTTCAATACCCTTTTTTTAGGATTTTCGGTACCAAGCTCCTCCCTAAGACCTACCTACAAATTACACAAAAAAACATTAATGTCTATATAACAACTGTGCTTAAGCTACAAGCTGATGCGTACATGTCACTTAACCTTTAAGTTTCGACATAATTAACCTCTTAAGAATTTATAATAATCAGCTGGTCAAATTCTGAACCTGTTCATGTGACCAGAGATTACCTGCTTAGTTAAACGTGTATGCGGGTTTTTTTTACCTAAAACTGACTCAGACCCGTTCTCGCTAAACCTAATTTCGCTAGTTTTGTGTTAGGGATGTGTGTTGGAATTTTACACCTCCAATGCTGTGTGATTTTGGACTAAATGTTTTTTTTTTTTTTGAAACGTTTTCTCTGGTAATAAGTATTCAATGAATTTAATTGTCTTGATATATGTTGTCTT
>CAMTDV010000531.1:0-20247 GCA_947069175.1 Scalesia atractyloides | reverse complement strand
GGACACACCAACTGATAAACGACCAACCGAACTCACCCCATGACCACGAATCCACCACCCCAACCCAAGTGAAGCCGCTTGATTCCAGCTCCATCCTTCACGATGTGTCGCTAAAGTAGCTTCTTTATTACTTTCTAAGGCGAATAAAGCTAGAAATCGTTCTTTTAGAGCACAAACACCATCCCGTTTGTGCAGCCAACACCCCTACACCACATTGCCTTTAACCAAAGAGTTGATTGCTATGTTTTGTTTGGCCAGATCTTTTTCTAGCTTGAGATATTACCCCACACCATGCCATTATGTAATTACCCTCCTTTGCTAGTGTTAAAAATGAAAAATAAAATTTTAGATTTTGAGATTAAAATACATGGTTGATAAGATGAGAAAAGAAAGACTAGCGACGAATCTAAGGAATAAAATTTTACATTTTTGAGACTAAAAACATGCAATCTAAGGACTATTCAGAAATGCTGGTGAAAACTAGAAAGATTAACGTGGCATTGACGTGTCACACGAAAAAATATGAGGATAAGATTTCGCCACATCAAACCGCCTCACCTCCTGGCTCCTGCTTCACCCTTCTAGATTAGGCGACAAAATCATATAAGGGGTATCTTTGTCGTAACTTCTCAACATAACATTAACCATGCATAATAATTTTACTTCTAAATTACCCTTTTTTGTTCCAATTTACATAAACGCATAGAATAAACCCTAACTTGGAAAAAGCACCCTGTTAACCCCAAGTGATCAATATATAATGGGGAGAGGTGCTCCACTAGTCATCACTCACCGCACTTAATCACCAAACACCATGTCATCAAGCCAAATTCCATCACTAGTGATGAATTTTAGTGGAGGTGTCCATCATTAGCCATCACTCACCACACCCAATCACCAACGCTACATCATCCCTTCACACGTGATACGTTTGACGCTTTTCCTCACCACGCGTGATGGCCACACCCGTGGTCACCAGCCACCACGTGCCATCATGGAGGTGCCCGACTGTGCTAATACATGTCACAATATTAAGGAAACAAAGCAAATAGCAAATTGTAGAGGTACCTCCCAAATAAACATAATAGTAAACCAAATATAGCACGTTAGACAGAGGGAAAAAAACCAAATGATTCAACAAAAACACTTAAGTACACTAGTACTCATGTTTCTAGCCACTCATATTCATAAATACAAAAATCAAACAACAAACACATAAACATGTTCCCGTTGCTACTAAAAAAAAACCGAATAGGTGAATGTGAAAATACGGATCTTAATTTTCATTTCTGAAATATTTAAGCGACCCAAAGTGTGTTTTTACTATCTATCTATCTATATTGAATGTACAATATGCCTTATCGTATGATCATACGAGATTTGAGGTTCGCAACGTTATAAACTTCATAACTAAAAATTCGCATGTTGTAAAACATAAAAACTCGCAAGTTGAAAAACAAAAAAGTCACATGTTGAAAGATGAAAAAATAGCATGTTGTATAAATGAGAAAATAACATGTTATAAAAAAATCACATGGTGAAAATGAAGTTCGCATGTTGTAACTCAATCTTGTACGTTGCGCACGTTAACCAACCCCTATATATATATATATATATATATATGTATAATATATATATAATATAATATATGTATATATATATATATATATATATATATACATATAATATATATATATATATATATATATATATAGGATTAGATCATTTGTGAACAACTTCTTGAGAGTGAACTAATCTTGGCCTTTGGTCATTTTTTAGATTAAAAGGTAATATTGATATAGTCAAGTACTTTAATTAAAATCTCTTAATTTTTTCATCTCTTAAACCCCTCTCTCTCTCATCATTTTTAATTATTTTCTCTATTATTTTAATTATAAGAGATTAAAGGGCTAATGTTTATTTTTAAATAAACTCTATGTTCATTTTAAAATTAAATATTAAACGTAATTAAATTATGTTTTTTTTACATGTGTATACAGGTCAATATATACAAGACTTATACATTTGTGTATAACTACATCTTGTTCCCACAGGTCGGTATAAACCAGATTTATACATATGTGTATAAACTAACAGTTGTGTATCTTGTATAAATTGATAGTTAGCGAGACTGTACACCATGTGTATAAACTAGCATTTGTGTATCTTGTATATACAGAAACTAGCAAGATTTTAGGAATTTTAATATTATTGTTTAATAAATGCAATTTACAAAAGACGCAAATACCCTTCTATCAATTAATTTAAATGGAAGTTACAACATTATAATTACAAATCTTGCTATTGTTTAAAAATCTTTAGATGATATAATTCAATGGCTCAGATTAGTTCACACAGTTCACATCTCAACCTATGTTTACTTTAGAACCCTACCCTATATTATATATATATAATATATATATGTATGTATGTATGTATGTGTGTGATATTAGTCTAAAAGCACAAGTTAAGTAGTTAACATAAACCAAGTAAACTAGTAAATAATTCAAACGCTAGTAATCATATGAGTCCCCCATTGTAGGGGCAATCTAGCCATTGGTCAATTATCATGCTACATCCTTTAACTAGATTTCCCTTTACTCTCATTAAAATAACTAAACTTTCAAATAACCCCATAAGACAAAAACATACATCTCATAATTTGGTATCAAACAACTATGTGTTCTCAATCTCAGTGTCTTTCTTATACTTATACCTATCACACACTTTCAAAACCCGGTGCATCACAAACCACCAAAACTCCACCTACAAATCATCCGCCGCCACAAACGCTGAGGGATTCCCCCTACTCGCCATCGCGATAGCCTGCCTTACCGCCATCACGTCCCTATTAGTTAGCTACTTCTTGATCACCAAATGTTGCTACCCGTTAGCCCGTTCTTGATGACCCGAACCCCTAGTTCTAACGAGCCCCCATCGATCTACTCCACTCCGGCTTGGCAAATCACCGGGCTCGAGGAATCACTGATCCAACAAATACCCGTTTGTCGGTATAGTAAACGAGACGTGACAACATAAGATTGTACAAATGTTTTGTTTGTTTGAATGAGTTTCAAGATTCTGATATATTGAGGGTTCTACCTAGTTGTGATCATGGTTTTCATTTGCATTGCATTGACATTTGGCTAAGGAGCAACCCGAACTGCCCGATTGTCGGTTGAACATCTCGGGTGGTGCCCCGAATCCAACGGACACATTGCCATGACTTCTTCACAACAACATCCACCATCATTGGCCCATAACAGCCCCATAACTAGTGATGAAGAGTTTGTTACAATAGAATTGGGTGATTATTCACGCGAGTCGCAGAAGTGTCGCGTTGACCCGATAGTTAGCAACAAAAGGGCTAGAGTCGCAAAGATGAGGAGCTTGTGATACAACCCCTTAGGTAGATGGATTCTGCAGCTGATTGCACGTTTACTTATCGTTCAAGACATCATAACGAGACCACCAAAAAAGCTAACAGGACGAAACGACCCTTTTTCTCGTTTGGACATACGTGAGGATCACGAAGCACTATCCTTACTCGAGAGTTGTAATTAGATGATTGTTTAATCTTGTTTTCAATCTATTCGTTCTTTTTGAGGTGTGACAAATATATATTATATTCACTTTTCACTTGCAGAAACCTGTTTGTGACACAACTAAGTAAAGATGTTGATTTTCTGTCCAATTTTGTTGTGTGTGGGAAAAAGTAAGACTAACACAATCTTTTTAGTGACTATGCCACTCATTTGGGAAAAAAGTAAGCATTTAGTGAAATGACATAAAGAATTAATAAAAATGTGGTGATGCAAAACAATAGTACAAAAGATATGACAATCTCCACTTTTCACCCAAAAGTGGATTGATTTGGGTTAGATATTGAAAAGATATGATCAACGATGAAGTACTATTTTCTATTCTGATTCACCTTGTAAAATATAGGTATCTCACAAATTAATTAGAGTGGCGTAAAATCATAGTCGTGTATCTCACTTAAATTCATTAAAATGTATCTCATCTTTTTTTTAACAAGTAAATTTGGATTAATGACGGATTACTAGAGTATTATCGTACCACCAGCTAAACCATCCAATCATATCTATCTCCTCTAGGCTATAATCTTCATACACCAATTCAGAAGAAAACCCAATAAATATTTTAAACCCCCCCCCCCCCCCCCCCGCCCTCCTTATGGAAATTGAATCCAGAACCTCATAGTCCCTAAGCTTTATCTCACCTCAAAAATATCATTAGGCTATAAGTATCTTATCATATACTAGAATTACATGATACAAAATCATACACGAAACAAGATTGCATTTTCGCATGTCATCTTTTGAAACAAGTAACAATACAACCTAACTCATAATAATACAAAACTTTGTTGATACTACAAATATGGAAGCTACTTTACAGGTGGCCTGAGGTGGGTGGGGAGGAACACCGGCCAAGACCTAGTATTTCGAATGGCACATTATTTAAAAAGAACCCAATATGTATATATGTAAAAATATTTTTTTAATATGGTATACTCGTACAAACACCAACATAGACCCACTTACAAAACTATACTTATGGTTTAGATTAGTTATTAGCCCATTGGCATTAGCTTTAGACCTTTAGTGAGCAAAATACCCAATTTCATTAAGGCTTAAGGGCACGTTTTTTCAAGCTCGAATAGGTACACGAATTTTAAACGCCAGCCCTGCTACGGTATATAAGTATGACACAATATTGATGGATATAAGAACTACATAGCCATGTCTAATATATTGTACCTATTATAAGCTAGTTTTGTTATAATGATACCTTCAACTTTAATTTCTTTCTAAAGAGGCACTACTAACAGTTTACACTAAATATGTTGTTAAATGCCAAACATTTGCGCATTTTGTTATGTTTGATAGCATCTAAAAGCTCTCTCGGCCTACTAATTTAGCGGTTGTTTTTAAGAGCAACCTTGAGATAACAGGGCTCATATGTATTTGTATGTTTTACCGATAGAAAGAATTGTCGACGAAAAGTGGCCCAAAGTAAACACTTTACTAGTAATTTAAGAGAACATTTGGCTACCATTCTCTACCTATGTTCCCAAGCTTCATGTAGCAAAGGAAAAGAAAGGATTTAGAGGGATGAAATAAAAAGGTCGTGATCTAGAGTTTTTTTTTAAAGAAGGAAAAGGAGAGAAATGGAAGGAAAACTTATGTTTATATTCTTCATTTTAAATCCTTCTATATTGAAGAGATTTGGAAGGAAATGATATTTAACACAAATTCTTTACTTTTCTTTTCATTTCCTTCAAACTCGGAAACACGATAGTTAATTAATCTTTTTTTACACTTCCTTTCTTTTCTTTTCTTAATTCATTTTCATTTCTTTTGTTTATTAAACACGTGAACACATATGGTTATCTATTAAGGCATTATGAAATGTGTAAATCTCAAAGATGTTTTGAATTGTAATAGGGAAAAAAGGCTTGACCCTTTCTATACGAGCAACTAATAGATAGACGTATATCCCACCTCTTCTCCATGGTTGTTATGAACACATGTGAATATGAAGTGTATGAAGCACTTGTGATGATTTATCTTGAGTATTCTAAGGGGCCGTTTGGTTCACAGGAATTCAATGGAATATAAGGGAATTTGAATCTTAATTTCATCTCTTAAGATGTTTGGTTCATAGAATTTGATGGAATTGGAATCTCAATTCCAATCTTCATGTATTTCGTTTACAATGGAACTGGAATGGAACTGGAATTAGAATTACGCATGAATTCCTTCAATGCGTGAAGAATTAAAGTAAATTCATTAGAATCGTCGACCGTTTCGACTCGAACGGTTTCGACCCATGCCGTTTCAACCCGGACCGTTTTGATCCGAACCGTTTCGACGCTTACCGTTTCGATGCAAACGGTTTCAACCCGTACCGTTTCAACGCGAACCGTTTTGACCCGTACTGTTTCGACCTGAACCGGAGACTGTGGGTGCCGGGTGATTGATTCCAATTTATTTGACAACCAAACACAACAAAAATAAAATTGAGATTCCAATTCCAACAATTTCTAATTCCAATTGGAATGTTTAAATTCCAAATCCAATTACTTCAAATTCTAATTCCTATACAAATTTCAATTACAATTCCAAGCATTCCGCGAACCAAACTCCCCCTAAAGAAATCGGATATGATTGCAGGGGCGGACCTAGAGTGATAGAAGGGGTAACCTACGTTGTCCCTTGACGCTCCGACGGTAATGTAAATTTTGGAAAAATTTAAATGTTTTTTTCGATTTCGTTACCCATTTTCATTGAAACGTTACCCCTATGTGGATTTTCTAGATCCGCCACTATATGATTGAATCACATTCATTGATGTAATAAACTGTGATACGTAGGCATGGTTTGACGTAACTTACGGTTATATGTGTAACTAACCTCAAAACAAAACTACAAAGGTATATTACACAGAAAAAACAGCTATTTTCAAAAATTTCTTTCAGATTATAAAGCGTAAAAACTTAACTAAAAATAAACCAATTCAAACATATTAAAAGCTGTTCAAAAGCTTAAAATCTTGGCGTAATTGTAAGGTTATTTTACTATTAAAGAAAATGGTTAGTGGGGATTATAAACAAAGTAACAAAGACTTACTTTGACATTACCCGTTTTTTAACGGGTAATCTATCTAAAACTGATCACATTATAAGTTCATGAGTAAAGAATCTATACAAAAAACAGTAACCAAATCAGCTAACTGAGATCCCACAAAGATCCTCAAAAGGTGTTCTTGGTGGGCTTTGTGAATGTGAATCATAAATATCATCAAAAAGAATATTAAAATCCTTTTCCTTTATCCCCCAACGGGACTGCAAGTCGTGTTCTTGAAAGCTTTTCTCAGATAAATTATCATAGTGGTCATAGTAACTATTCTGATGGAAGTTTGAAGGCTCAAGAAAACTACCCTCGGGCCCTAACCACTGGTGACCCACCTTTCCGGGTCCACCAGTGGCTCCTTGTAGCTTGGCCCGGGTTCCTGAAGTCAAGATGGTGTATAATTGTTCTAGATGTAGATGCTTCAAGATTGCTATTGATTCGATCCTCAAAGGATGTACGCCAGTTGTCATCAAGTTGGTCCCGGTTAGATCCCAACTCAGGTGGGTCCCATGTATTCATAATGGCTTCATCTTCAACGTCGATAAGTGCTGTCTCAATGTCTCGTGGCCTATGATGATGTGATGTGTAGTACCAGTCAAGAATGTAAGGGTGATCTTTATTATCAAGATTGACGGGCCATTTATTCATTTGATTTGGGTTTCTTTGGCCTAAAATTTCTCGAGTGTTGAAAGAAACTGCTTTCCATCTACGTTCGGCTCCCACAATGGGTAGCTACCATGAAAGTTGTTAAATATACGAGCAAACATAACTAAACGCCTGTTAAAGAAAACTGAATGTGGCAAGATGAACGGGTCAGGTAGCGTGTCAAGACTGGTTCTGGTGGGATTACACACAAACACACACACACGCATATATATATAGTGGACAATTCATTTGAGAACCGACTTGAGTTGAGAGAACTTGACTTCCAAATTTTTTTTTAAATTCTTTTTCACCAAACTTTTTTTTAATTAGCTTTCCAGAAAAAAAGGAGTTCTAAGGCACTTCTTTATGGTGGCAGTTTCACACCAAACTTTGACGCTACAGTAATTTACACCATCGTAAATGAATCTTACATGTCGGAAAAAAAAAAGGCTTGTAAATTTTTTTCGGACTTTTTTTCATAGGGGAGCTTGTTGGGTGTTGCTTAAAATTTGGTTGAAAAACTCACACGGGAAGTGGAGTTGTCACGAGTTCTCTCAACCCAAGGATGGTTCTCATATGAACCTGATCCTATATATATATATATATATATTATATATATATATATATATATATATATATATATATATATATATATATATATATAATATATATATATATATATTCCTCATTAATATAATGTGAGGTTCAAGAATACCTCAAGAATGATTTCTCCCTTTTCCCTTGGGAACTCCTAAAGATATGAGATGAGTTATGTGGCGATGCATATTTGCTATTGCCATGGTTTTTGAAGTCAAATAGACTAAAACTGTAGAATGTCAATCATGAAAATGATTTAAGCATGTTGATCTTACGATACCAAAGTATAAATATGTAAATAATAATCTTACTTACAAACCTGCAAACATGACCAACACCTTCAACATTTACAGTAAAATCCGTAATAAACTGCAATATATCATCAGCCCGCTGCACAATGGATTAACTTTGTTTCTATTATTATAGCTTTAGCACGTTCATCTCACCATTTTGCTAAGAAAATAACCTTCTAAGTACAGTCGAAATTGAACATACATAAGAAGATGATGATACCTTTGGGACTACAAAGATAAGCATGTAAGGAGTTAGAAATATTGACGCCATTTCCTCCAACAACATCTTCCCGGTGTACTGCATAGTGAAACATGTTCACCACATTAAATCATGCAGTTGGTAACTAGAGACAACAACAACAACAACAATAATAATAATAACGATGTTCTCATTTTAAGATTCAAAGCATGATAAAATCAATAATCAAATACATACATTGGTTACCACTTATAACTTAGTTTATGACAATTTTAACTTGGCACGCATCTTTAGCAACTAATAATTTTCACCAAAGGTGCAACAATTTCTACTTGTCCGTTTGGTTTGCGTTTTGGCCAAATGAGTCGAATCAAATATAACGATATTGGTAAAAAAGAAATGGGTCAACCAGGACGAAAGTCACCCAAAGTCTATTTTTATGCATAGTTGCACACAACCTCCTAGATTGTTCTATTGAATTATTCAAATTATTATTGTTTCACAGAGGCGTTCTTTATCTATTAAAATAATTTATGAATGAACAAGAAAACGTTAGTGAGTCAACCAAGACCCACCCCAGCCTGTTTTGACTCATGCTTAAAAAATGACCCTTGTCAAACCTAACCTGTTTTGACCCGCTACCGACCCGTTCACTTTGCCACCTCTAGTTTTCACATTTTAGCTATAAAAATCAGAGATCTCAGTACTTTAGTTGCTAAACCATTAAATGGTAGACATACCTGAAAAAGAGTTTCAAACTCCATTCTCGCAAACTCAGTGTTTTCTTTTGCTTGCCATCTTTTCGGCATAAAATGAGTATATTGGCAAAGAAGAGACATAGTACCACATCGATCAACCACCAAAAGTTCGTCTGAAACAGCAGCTCGGCTGATGGCTGTTATGGCTCCAAAAACAGCACCATACCATAACAGATTACGCCCAAAAACCTTAAAAGAAAAAAATAAAAGACTTCAACCAAGAGAAACTATTCTGAGCTCGATTTAGTTTAGAGGTGAAAAAATGGGTGGGTCATCCAGGTAGAGTAACGGGTCAAAATAGGTCATTTTTTGTACAGTGTAGAAACAGATCGTGTTGACCTGAAAATTCTAGCCTTTTTTTATAAACCACTATGTGTCATATAAAACTACAAAAAGATTACTAATTCAATGAAAACTAATTTTTGGAAGAGTTAACTGTCATTTACGTCCCTGTGGTTTGTCCACTTATGTCATTTCAGGCTAAATATCAAAATTGTACCTTTTTCCTCCCTGGCATTCTCGAAGCGTGCCATTTCACTCCAAAAAACTAGCCCCAGTTGAAAAACGCAGTTACCTCAGAGGGTAAAACTGTCGTTTTGGGTAGATTTTTTAATTTTCATTTTTTTAACTTATCTTTTTATTATTATTAGTATTATAACTGAGTTTTAAAAAATGAAGAATAACAAATCTATGTAAAATGACCATTTTACCTCTAAGCTAACAGAGAGTTTTTTTTAAGTTGGTTAGTTTTTTGGACTGAAATTGCATGTTTCGAAAACGCCGTAGACGAAAATGATACAATTTTGAAATTTGGCGTGAAATTGCATAATAAGTAGACAGACCATAAGGACGTAAATGGCATTTAACTCTTTTTTGAATAAAACGATGTAGAATATTTAATGCTTTCAAAATACACTCTGGTTCACTTTCAACTTGTATCCTTTTTGCCAAATGTTTTGTTTAACCCATTTGATCTGCTAAAGATCAACATAACCCGGGCCAACCCATTCATAATATGGGTCGAAATTGCCATCTATAATTTATATGGTCAAAAACGCGTAAGAATATTACATGGCCTTCAAGCAGGGACTCCTCTAGGAAAGCAATGATGATTAAAACAGCAGTAAAGCCACCAGATACAAACGATATAAACTTAGCAATAATGGATAAAATAGGAGATGGAAATTGTTTTAGGTAATCAGAAGCTGGTGCAACACTACTATTGATCCGGTGCTTGAACAAATGATCAACCTAAACACAATATATGAATGACATCAACAATAAAGTTTAAAAATTTATGACAAGTGGAAAAATTAAATGAATATATGTGTACCTCGTTAAATTCCCTTAATACCCATTTTGATAAATTTGACCATCGTCTGGATGATGCTGTACTAGGATCCTTATAGAACTGTTCAGCATGTCGTAGAAAAAGATATACAAGCATGAATACAACAAGAAACGGTGAAAGTAGAAGCATTACAAGCCCAGCTACCCTTAGGGTTTTCTTTAAAGTCTTGGGGTCAGTAACAAAGTCCCTTCTGATACAAAAGTTTCTACAAAAATCACAAACATCAAAAAAGAATACTTCAAAAATAAAAAACACAGATTTAAACGTTTTATGATTATGAAAGAAAAAGATTACAAACCTATCAAACATGCTTTGCAAAATGCACCAATTTAACGTCCATTCAAGGGTCTTCGTTAGCATTAGAAAATTTTGTGTACCATTTGGACTCTTCTTCGAAGTGGGACCCGCACCTGGGACCCACCTGGAGATCGGGAAAGCAAGCACCCCCTTGTTCAACATCCCAATCAAGTAATTTTCTTTCCTCATCATTCTCATAATAATATCATGACACGAAAGATCTTTGACTACACATAACTGTCGTGATTCTTGGACTTGAACTACTTTTTCAAGAATCGTTGACCATGGCATGGTATGTATCTCATCGTCTTTTACATTAAGACTGCCAACAAACAAAAGCACTAATAGTTAAATACTAAAACTAGTTGATAAAAATGCTTGCTAATTTATACCTGTCAACGTAAAATTTACGAATCTCTAGTGTATCCTCAACTGTGCGAAAAAACGTAAAAAATAGAATAACCAAAAACTCGACGTGATTCCCAAATAACCAAGAATCACAACTTTTAGAAGCGTTAAAGGGGTCAAAGGATGCTGGTGAAGAACTTCTTTAGCTAAATCACACGGCTTTTTTCCGATTCAACTGCATCCATACCACATTTGACATTTCTAATGCCATTCCAATTAAAAAATAACAAGAAAAATCCCGAAAATAATATGATAAACGCAAGAGTGAAGAGTTCCACTATCCACTTTATGATGATGCACTGCAGGCCTTTCCCACAATAGTAGCTATAAATTCTCTCGAAGAAAAGATCTAAATCTGCGATTGGTTCGGCTTTAAAATGTTCACCGTCTAGAAGCCCCGAAGGGCTTTCACTATCATGACTAGGGGCTCTTTGGTAATCCGATAATTCAATTTCGGGTACTGCATCACTAAGCAATCTTGCCGATAAAGACGATTCACCAAGAATTTTTTGTTTTAGATTATCGAGGATTGTGCCACGTTTTCGTCCACCAAACATCATTCGCATTAGCAGATGCCTGATGGTATGCAGTAATGCACAAACAAGCAGTTCATCCGCTAAAAAAATTGAATGTTTGCAGCAAATTTCTGAAGGAAAATAGGCAGAGCAACAACTTAATATCAATAAGTTTAAAAAAAGAAAACAGACAATGTATAACATTATAAAAAGAAGAAGCATATGTCATCATAACTTCATTATTGATCTTTTAATAAGATAACTTGTGTTATAAAGCCCACTACAAAACAAGCAAATTTAAAATGTGATATCAATATCGACTAAAATGATTTTTTATAAGATATCTCTTTTTTTCTACAAACGATATAAATTAATCATCATTCTCGTGTATTGAGAGCCCTATAACATTGTCATAGGTTTGAATCTCTAGATTAAGTGAAGGTTTTTATTACTTTATTTCATCTGGAATCATGATGGTCTGGATTAAGAGTGTGTCTGTATTTGCAAATGTAGATACCTTTTGTTATTAGGTTTACCTAGATGATTGGGTTTTTGATATCGGTTAAAAATGAAATAAATACAAGTTACATTTTTGGGTGATAATTATAAAAGTACTAAAAATATAAATTACCATCCTCTTAGCATGACAAGTTTTAACCTAATATAAAGTATAGGGTTGACAGGTGAAACTGTTCGGCCCATATTTTTTCGTGTAAAAGTCATTAACTATAATATGAAAGCGTCTCATTCAACTCATTTACGTAAATGTGCCAAATGGGTTGATGATGGGCATCGTACGCTTGTTAATTAGGTTGGTTGGTTGTAAAAAAACGTGTTAAAATGGATTACAAACGGGCTAGCAGGTCAACTTGTTTAATTAAACGAGTTAAACAAGACAACCCGAATTAAACATATCAACTTGAACACGTCTTTACCAAACATGTTAGATTTAACAACTCAAACTTAATTATTTGCATATAGTGTTTATGTCCTATCGAAAATCACCACTCGTACGTATCGTGACTTAATTGGTTCATACTACCCACGTAAATTACACACTCTAATACACGATTTCAGTCCTTACTATGGACTCATATAAAAAAGAATGGATTTGTGGTCCTCTTGGTTTTGTATTAAAAAAATATTGATGAGTCACTTATGATTAAGACTATAATTGTTAAGTACAAATGTGTAGCATCCCATGTGTCATTCGTTAACTAGTTAATCGTAAACATGAGCGATCTAACTAGATGTTTCGACCAAAACGTATAATCATCATATCACGCTTGTATCCCCACAGCCTCTTATATCATGTATATAAAACAATGCTTCTGTTTTATTAGCAAGAAGGTATGAATATCTCAATTCATGACTGTCACACCCCGACCCGCAGCGGAATAAAAGTCGGGGCATAATTGGTTATCACCAAAGCTCATGATGTTTACTAAGATGTTTCATATTTATTAAATTCAAATTACAACTTAGATATCCAAAACAAAACTCATACAATTACAAGAAAATGAAACTACATAATTATTCCAAAGCATAAACTTGTTTATTCTTCTAGGCCTTCCTAAGTGTTTCCTGTCTCAGCTGGATCACCTGTATCATGTGTAAAACGGGGGATATTTTGGGTCAACAAAAGTTGGGGAGTGAACCTTGATAAAACATTTTTACTAATTTCTTGTTTTATTTAATAAAGAAAATTCGTGCAATAATCACATGTGAGCAAACATATATAGATAAACAATCACAAACCACTTTGGATGAGTATATGACATAAATGATGATGTATGTGAGATCAAGGCTCAATCAAACGGAGCCGATCTAATGAGGCTCCTGATGCTCAACCCGTATCCCACGGGGAACTGATGGGCCTAATGAAATGCGTGCACTGAAAATGATAAATCCAATCTACATATAATTCACACAACAATTGATACACATTTGATAACGGATATGATGTATGCACAAGTGTTTAAATAAAATAAAAGAATTATACGACACATGATACACCCCAAAACATGATTAAAACGGGGAATTGGTAGAGATTCACTCACAATGGGTGCGTTCTTTGATGACGATGAAGGCGCACGAATTTATGATTCAATCGACGAGGGAAAAACTAACCTAGATAATAACAAAATGATTCGATAAATAAATAAATTTTATTTGAGATTAATATTTTTAATTAGTGCTCTTAATGGGATTTTTAGATTTATTTTTGTGAGTTTAAGGAAATTTCTAACTTTAAAAATCCTATTTTTAAGTATTTTTAATTAATTTTCCAATTAAATAAATAAATAAAAATAATTAAAAATGGGTTGACTTTCTGACAGTTGACCTGGTCTGACCGGTCAGACTGTGTTTATTCTATGCGGCTAGTGAGGTTCGAACTCGGGACCTCTCGTATACGTGCACGCAGCTCTACCAACTGAGCTACGTGTCTAACCTGAAATATTCTCTGTTTTAATTATATATATACTAATTAACCTTAACCTTATTTGGTTTTTATTAAAAATGATTTATATGGCCGAACAGGTTGCAGAGACCCGGAGTCGAACTCGGGACCTTCGGTTCGAGTGCGCACAGCCCAACCAGTTGGGCTGTGTGTCTAATCTGTTTAACTACTGGATTATATTCCTCTTATGTATATACTGTGACTTGATCTGATTAGGTTTTAAAAATGTTGGTTTTATTTCTGAAAGTCGGTAACGTGTGCGATTCGAACCCGGGACGTGTGTATTGTATTTGCACACAGTCCACCGCTGGACTGTGTGTCTAACCCAGTTAAATATCCGATTTAGTTATATTAATACACATATTCAACTTCATCTTCTTCACTTAAAAATTTCCGACAGTGATTCCGGCTGAACGAACTGAATTAACAGTTTTGATTATTGTGTTGAGCAATTAGATTACTAAGCAAGAGATAGCAATAAGGTTTAGATGATTATACCGATCGGCAGTGAGGCTTCGGTTCTCCAGTGATATTCCGGCGAGTGCGAGAATTTCCGGCGACGTTGTCTGAGACAGACTCTGGTTGACCAATTAGGGTTAATACATGCCGAATAATGGATTACAAAAAAAAGAGTTGAGAAATATACCGATTAGGAGTAAAGCCTCGGTTTTCCGGTGAAATTCCGGCGAATGCGAAAATCTCCGGCGACGTGTTTTGGAAGGAATAAAGCTTCGGAAACGAACGTGGTTCTGAGCGAAAGGTTTTCAGGAAGTTCAAGTGGGTATTGATAAGGAGGAACTGCTGATTTAGGTTTGAATTAAGGTCAAAGTTCGCGGTCAATGATTTCCGACGGTTTTTGACTGAAATTGATTGCCGGCAACGGTTATAACTGATGTCGAATTTAGTTTGCGCGTTTCAGTCAAGGGGAAAAGGCAACATTAGCGGAGTCTTGGTTTTTCACCGGCGATTTCGCGTTCTGAGCGCGCGTTGATTTCCGGTTTTGATTTCGGGTTTTACTTTAAGTATTATTTGTTTCAGTATTTGTCACAAAGAAAGTGTGTGGCGGAGTGGTGTGGTGTGTGTTTGTGTTTGTGGGAGACCTGGGTTCGAGACCTGGCGGCTCCATTTTATTTTCTATTCACTTATTTTTATTATTTATTAATTATGGTTTTTAAATTCTAAAATGTTTATTAATTATGTATTATTTAAAATAATCTGAACAATAAATACGCAACGAAAATTTATAACTGAATACTTGGTTATTAAACGAAGCGGGTTTTGAAACCCGTTTTTTGATGAATGTTACAATGACAATGTTATATAACGGATTATTGGTTTGAATATCTTCTATGTTGTATTAAGACATGTACAGCGGAAGTAGGCATGATAATTCATGTCCGACATTGGTATGATGTGATCTGCCATTGACTGATATGTATGAAAATATAGAGGGGTAAATAATTAATATATGTATATATATATATATATATATATATATATATAGGATTAGGATCATTTGTGAACAATTTCTTAAGAGTGAACTGAGTGAACTAATCTTGGCCTTTGATCATTTTTAAGATTAAAAGGGTAAGATTGATATTAGTCAAGTAATTTTAATTAAAATCCTTTAATTTTCTCATCTCTTAACTCTCTCTCTCCCTCTCATTTTTAATTCTTTCTCTGACATTTTAATTATAAGAGATTAAAAGGCTAATGTTTATTTTTAAATAAACTTTTATGTTCTTTTTAAAATTATATATTAAACCTAATTAAATTATGTTTTTTACATATGTATATACAGATCAGTATATAAAAGACTTATACACTTGTGTATAATTACATCTTGTTCCCACAGGTCGGTATAAACCAGATTTATACATATGTGTGTTATTCAAGTACATATGTGTATAAACTAACAGTTGTGTATCTTGAATAAATTGATAGTTAGCGAGACTGTACAAATGTGTATAAACTAACATCTGTGTATCTTGTATAAACTAATACTATCGAGACTGTACACATGTGTATACACTAATAACTGTGTATCTTGTATATACGGAAACTATAAGATTTTAGAAATTTTGATTATATTGTTTAATAAATACAATTTACAAAACACTCAAATACCCTTCAGTCAGTTAATTTAAAAGGAAGTTACAACATTATAATTACAATCTTGCTATTGTTTAAGAATCTCTAGATGATATAATCCAATAGCTTAGATTAGTTCACACAGTTCACTCTCAACCTAGTGTTCACTCCAGAACCGATTTTGATTGGTTTTCTCATTAGTTCTTACGGTTCTCGCAATATTTTTTTAATACAAACCTCATTGTAATTAAAATAAATCAAAAAATGAAAAAACCAAGAGAATTTAGTCGAAAACAATTCAAATTCAACATATTTTTTTGCACGTATCATTATTATTCTTATACAATGTTAGAAATTAAATTTACACATTTAAATTTACGTAAATTCGTAAATAAAAAATTACACATGTGTAAATTTGTTTTATTTACACATGCGTAAAAAATCTAGTAAGTGTAATTTTGAGAGGAGAAATGAACTATTTGATGTTGTAAATTCTCTTTTTGATGTTGTATTTTGATTACAATGAGGCTTGTATTAAAAAATTGGTTTTGATTAGCTTTTTTTATCCGTTCTCACGGTTCTCGCAATATTTAGCGTTCTCAAGATAACCCTCCTCTATGTATATAGGGAAGGGTTATCTTGAGAACGCTAAAATTACGAGAACCGTGATAACGAATAAAAAAACCAATCAAAATCATTTTTTTTAATACAAAACTTCATTATAGTTAAAACAGAACACTAAAAAAAGAATTTACTCTTTAAGTAATTCATCTTTTCTCTCAAAATCTCTCTTAGTAAAATTTTTACACATGTGTAAATACAACAAATTTACACATGTGTAAATGGCAAACTTACACATGTTAAATTTTTATTATTTCCAAATACATGTAAATTTAAATTTGTAAATTTAACTTCTAATATTATATTCGAATAATAATGATAAGTGTAAAAAGAAATATTGAATTCGAAATGTTTTTTACCAAGTTTTTGCGGTATTTTCATTTGTTCTCATGATTCTCGTGATATTTAGCGTTCTCATTTGAACTCTCCCATATATATATATATATATATAGGGAGGTTCATTTGAGAAGAAAATTAAATTGAGAATAAAAAGAACAAATGGTACAATTGTAAAACATGAAATAGTTTTTTCTCTCTCATTTCATCGATTATTATATTTGACTATTAATTAGTCATAAAATCCTTCACACTAAAATTTTTGCCTAGACACATCAAAATTTATCCTACACTTTCTGAAATTTATCCTACACGTATTGAAATTTATCCTACACAACTCGTAATTCATCCTACACACTTTGTAATTTATCCTACACTTTAAATTAAATTTTTTCTTCTTTGAAAAATATATATTTTTGAAAATAAGTTACAAATTAAATGTAGTTAGCTATTAAAAAGGAAGACTACCAATTAATGATCTATCTAAGTTTACCAATATATGTTTACACTAATATTAATACAAAAATTAAATGAAGTAAAATGAAGCATTATGAGGAGCTTGTGATACAACCCCTTAGGTCATTTTCGATGGATTCTGCAGCTGATTGTCACGTTTACTTATCGGTTCAAGACATCATACGAGACCACAAAAAAGCTAACAGACGAAACGACCCTTTTTCTCGTTTGGACATACGTGAGGATCACGAAGCACTATCCTTCCTCTAGTGTTGTAATTAGATGATTGTTTGATCTTGTTTTCAATCTATTCGTTCTTTTTGAGGTGTGACAAATATATATTATATTCACTTTTCACTTGCAGAAACCTGTTTGTGACACAACTAAGTAAAGATGTTGATTGTCTGTCCAATTTTGTTATGTGTGGGAAAAAGTAAGACTAACACAATCTTTTTAGTGACTATGCCACCCATTTGGGAAAAAAGTAAGCATTTAGTGAAATGACATAAAGAATTAATAAAAATGTGGTGATGCAAAACAATAGTACAAAAGATATGACAATCTCCACTTTTCACCCAAAAGTGGATTGATTTGGGTTAGATATTGAAAAGATATGATCAACGATGAAGTACTATTTTCTATTCTGATTCACCTTATAAAATATAGGTATCTCACAAATTATTAGAGTGGCGTAAAATCATGGTCGTGTATCTCACTTAAATTCATTAAAATGTATCTCATCTTTTTTTTTAACAAGTAAATTTGGATTATTGACGGATTACTAGAGTATTATCGTACCACCAGCTAAACCATCCAATCATATCTATCTCCTCTAGGCTATAATCTCTATACACAAATTCAGAAGAAAACGCAATAAATATTTTAACCCCCCCCCCCCCCCCCCCCCCCCCCCCCCCCGCCCTCCTTATGGAAATTGAATCCAGAACCTCATAGTCCCTAAGCTTTATCTCACCTCAAAAATGTCATTAGGCTAGTATCTTATCATATACTAGAAATACATGATACAAAATCATACACGAAACAAGATTGCATTTTCGCATGTCATCTTTTGAAACAAGTAACAATGCTACCTAACTCATAATAATACAAAACTTTGTTGATACTACAAATATGGAAGCTACTGTACAGGGGTGGCCTGAGGTGGGTGGGGAGGAACACCGGCCAAGACCTAGTATTTCGAATGGCACATTATTTAAAAAGAACCCAATATGTATATGTAAAAATATTTTTTTAATATGGTATACTCGTACAAAACACCAACATAGACCCACTTACAAAACTATATTGATGGTTTAGATTAGTTATTAGCCCATTGGCATTAGCTTTAGACCTTTAGTGAGCAAAATACCCAATTTCATTAAGGCTTAAGGACACGTTTTTTCAAGCTCGAATAGGTACACGAATTTTAAACGCCAGCCCTGCTACGGCATATAAGTATGACACAATATTGATGGATATAAGAACTACATAGCCTTGTCTAATATATTGTACCTATTATATGCTAGTTTTGTTATAATGATACCTTCAACTTTAATTTCTTTCTAAAGAGTCACTACTAACAGTTTACACTAAATATGTTGTTAAATGCCAAACATTTGCGCATTTTGTTATGTTTGATAGCATCTAAAAGCTCTCTCGGCCTACTAATTTAGCGGTTGTTTTTAAGAGCAACCTTGAGATAACAGGGCTCATATGTATTTTGTATGTTTTACCGACAGAAAGAATTGTCGACGAAAAGTGGCCCAAAGTAAACACTTTACTAGTAATTTAAGAGAACATTTGGCTACCATTCTCTACCTATGTTCCCAAGCTTCATGTAGCAAAGGAAAAGAAAGGATTTAGAGGGATGAAATAAAAAGGTCGTGATCTAGAGTTTTTTTTTAAAGAAGGAAAAGGAGAGAAATGGAAGGAAAACTTATGTTTATATTCTTCATTTTAAATCCTTCTATATTGAAGAGATTTGGAAGGAAATGATATTTAACACATAAATTCTTTACTTTTCTTTTCATTTCCTTCAAACTAGGAAACACGGTAGTTAATTAATCTTTTTTTACACTTCCTTTCTTTTCTTTTCTTAATTCATTTTCATTTCTTTTGTTTATTAAACACGTGAAGACATATGGTTATCTATTAAGGCATTATGAAATGTGTAAATCTCAAAGATGTTTTGAATTGTAATAGGGAAAAAAGGCTTGACCCTTTCTATACGAGCAACTAATAGATAGACGTATATCCCACCCCTTCTCCATGGTTGTTATGAACACGTGTGAATATGAAGTGTATGAAGCACTTGTGATGATTTATCTTGAGTATTCTAAGGGGCCGTTTGGTTCACAGGAATTCAATGGAATATAAGGGAATTTGAATCTTAATTTCATCTCTTAAGATGTTTGGTTCATAGAATTTGATGGAATTGGAATCTCAATTCCAATCTTCATGTATTTCGTTTACAATGGAACTGGAATTAGAATTACGCATGAATTCCTTCAATGCGTGAAGAAATTAAAGTAAATTCATTAGAATCGTCGACCGTTTCGAC